>MU249791.1:40472-65472 GCA_018977245.1 Lethenteron camtschaticum
CGGTAGGACAAACACCTCAGCCGTGGCAGATCACTGTTACAACTCAGTGGCTCACATGATATCGACTTCTCCAAGACAGAGGTTCTCTGCAAGCCATCTGGCTATCATGAGAGATTCGTTCATGAGGCGATCCACATATACAAACACAGAGACAATTTTAACGAGAAGATGGATTCTGGCTCAGCAATCATTGGAAGGACGTAATAAACCATTTCGATACACATTAGGGTGTTGTAGAATAATACATAGTGATATTAAATGTATAAGATATAGGTTGGTTTTACAGCAATACAGTATATAATTTAATGTGGGTTTATCTATGGCAGCATATAGTACGGTATATGCTCGTGTGATGTAAGAGAATAAGGTTTAGATGGAAGCATATTATAGAATTTTTACGAGGTAGAATTGTAATGTATTACTTGCTGTTAGTAACTCAGCTTATTATAGAGTATAGTAAGTATACTGATGGTGCGATGCAGTTATACTTTAGTTTTTATGTAGTTTATACTTTAGTTTCTACGTGGTTGTTGAGTAACTGCAGCTACATATCATAACATTCCTTTCCTTTGTTACTGCTAATCCCTGCACCCCCCTGGTTGCTGCTGATCCTGCATAATGCATGGGCATAATATGACTTTGACACCCCCCCGCCCAACGCCTACGCATTTCCATGAATATGCTAAATTCCTCTTCACATGCACATTCTTTTTGTTAAGGCGCTCTTCAACCCCAATGCAGCTTATATATAAGCTCCTAGTTTGGTAGTGTCTCATTCTTCACCTGAAGACGGTTGCTTGCGTTGTAGCCGAAACGTCGTGAGAATTGTTTTATTATGTTTTATTTTTATTATTTATTACTTCCCTTCTACGTGACTTTACCGAAAGAAACAAGAAGATGAATCCCTGCAGTCACGAAAGCTTTAAATCGAAATTTAACCGCCTCTACGGGGAGGGTTCCACATACTTTGAGATCCTTCAACAAGCTCCGGGATAAGAAGGCTCAGCTAATCGAGTCTCTCACCTTCTGAAGAGATGCCGCGACTCTAAGGTAATACCAAACGCATTACACTAACATCTGCTGCTGTAACTTCTTCTAATGCGAAACGAATTTTGTCTAGAACTAGCTTAGCTCTATCTCAGAGAAAATCAGACTTACGCGCACCGAACTAGATCAGTTAGACAGACACTCTACAAACAACTTATCTTTGAGTGTAACAATGTCCAATCGGATTGGGAACATGTGGAAAAAATGACTGCCTCTTCAGCTGCCGCTATGTCGACTAAATGTAAGGACAACTTGATTTCCAAATTCAATCGCCTCTCAAACAAGAAACCGGACCCACACATTGAAAAGCTAGATATTAACAAAGTCGTAATTAATCGCAGTAACAGTCCTATTTCTGAAGGTTTGAAATCCGTTTTAGCTAAAGGACTAAACTTTGCAGTCACACCTAGACACATACCAGTTAATGATATAATTGCTCGAGGTAGATGTAGCTCTCAAGGGCTTGAGTCACATCGCTGCAGACGTAGCAAGATCTGAAATCTCTGTAACCCTCAAAAACGCTAAGATGCCAGCTAGCAACATCAGCAAAGAGGAGCGTTTTGAATTAGCTCAATTAAAAAGAGGGATGACATTGTCATCCTCTCAGCCGACAAAGGCAATGCCACTGTCATCATGGACAAAATAGAATACAACAACAAAATTCAAGAACTATAAACGATGGCAGCTATACAAAAATAAAAAGAGACCCCACCAACAGCCTCGTCTCCAAAACCAACAACATCATTTCTGCTTCAACCGCATTAATTGATCAGACCAAACAGTTCTCGTTGAAACCTTCTGCAGCCAGACCACCAAGATTGTACGGCTTGCCAAAGATACATAAAGAAGATACACCTCTTCGTCCCATTGTCTCTACTATCAACTCCCCCACTTACAAACTGGCTCGTTTTTTGTCCGAAATCCTACGGCCTTTCACTGGAAAAACCACCTCTGCAGTACTAAACTCTACTGACCTGGTATCGACAATCAAGGGGATTGCCCTGTCCCCAGACGACCTGCTTGTCAGTTTTGATGTGGTTTCCTTGTTCACCAAGGTACCTGTGCCTGACACCATCGCAATCATTGAAGACTTGGTTCATCAAGGACTGAATGCTGGGGTACCCCCCCTGGTGAAACACTGCTTAACCAATACATACTTCACCTGGAATGGAACCTTCTACAAGCAAATTGAGGGCACCCCAATGGGCTCCCCCCTATCTCCGGTTGTAGCCAACATCTTCATGGAGAAATTTGAGACGGACGCTATCCAGACTGCCCACTCTACGCCCGACCTTATGGAAGAGGTACGTAGACGACACTTTTGTCATCTGGCCACATGGCCGGCCTGCTCTAGACCAATTTCTCGACCACATCAATTCCATACACCCAGCCATCAGATTCACCATGGAAGTCGAAAATGATGGCAAGCTACCCTTTTTGGATGTCCTAATCAAAAGGAGACCTGATGGTTCAATGAGCCACTCTGTCTACAGGAAAGCCACCCACACGGATGCTTATCTAAAACCGGATTCCCACCACCATCCATCCCAGAAGAATTCCCTCATCAAGACTCTACATCATAGAGCCCAATGCATCTCCGACCATGAACACATTTCCAGTGAACTCAAACACGTACGCCAAGCTCTTAAGGCAAATGGTTACTCCGACTATACAATCCGCAAAGCCATCACTCCAACCATCAAGAAGGATCCTGTTGAGGAGCCTTTCAAGACCATCACCTTACCCTACATTGCTGGGGTCACAAAAAAGATCTCCAAAATCCTGATTAAACACAAGATCCAGGTCCGATTCAACACAGTACATAAAATCCGTGATCTGGTACCGTCTGTAAAAGATGTGGTTCCAGACATACAGTACCCTGGCGTCTACAAACTAAGTTGCCTCTGTGGTAGCAGTTACATTGGGGAAACCAAACGACATGTCTCGGACCGCATCCGTGAACATAAAGCTGACCTGAAACACGGTAGGACAAACACCTCAGCCGTGGCAGATCACTGTTACAACTCAGTGGGCTCACATGATATTGACTTCTCCAAGACAGAGGTTCTCTGCAAGCCATCTGGCTATCATGAGAGATTCGTTCATGAGGCGATCCACATATACAAACACAGAGACAATTTTAACCGAGAAGATGGATTCTGGCTCAGCAATCATTGGAAGGACGTAATAAACCATTTCGATACACATTAGGGTGTGTAGAATAATACATAGTGTTATATTAAATGTATAAGATATAGGTTGGTTTACAGCAATACAGTATATAATTTAATGTTGGGTTTATCTATGGCAGCATATAGTACGGTATATGCTCGTGTGATGTAAGAGAATAAGGTTTAGATGGAAGCATATTATAGAATTTTTACGAGGTAGAATTGTAATGTATTACTTGCTGTTAGTAACTCAGCTTAATATAGAGTATAGTAAGTATACTGATGGTGCGATGCAGTTTATACTTTAGTTTTTATGTAGTTTATACTTTAGTTTTCTACGTGGTTGTTGAGTAACTGCAGCTACATATCATTAACATTCCTTTCCTTTGTTACTGCTAATCCCTGCACCCCCCTTGGTTGCTGCTGATCCTGCATAATGCATGGGCATAATATGACTTTGACACCCCCCCGCCCAACGCCTACGCATTTTCCATGAATATGCTAAATTCCTCTTCACATGCACATTCTTTTGTTAAGGCGCTCTTCAACCCCCAATGCAGCTTATATATAAGCTCCTAGTTTGGTAGTGTCTCATTCTTCACCTGAAGACGGCTGCTTGCGTTGTAGCCGAAACGTCGTGAGAATTGTTTTATTATGTTTTATTTTTATTATTTTATTACTTCCCTTCTACGTGACTTTACCGAAAGAAACAAGAAGATGAATCCCTGCAGTCACGAAAGCTTTAAATCGAAATTTAACCGCCTCTACGGGGAGGTTTCCACATAACTTTGAGATCCTTCAACAAGCTCCGGGATAAAGGCTCAGCTAATCGAGTCTCTCACCTTTCTGAAGAGATGCCGCGACTCTAAGGTAATACCAAACGCATTTACACTAACATCTGCTGCTGTAACTTCTTCTAATGCGAAACGAATTTTGTCTAAAACTAGCTTAGCTCTTATCTCAGAGAAAATCAGACTTACGCGCACCGAACTAGATCAGTTAGACAAGACACTCTACAAATCACACTTATCTTTGAGTGTAACAATGTCCACATCGGATTGGGAACATGTGGAAAAAATGACTGCCTCTTCAGCTGCCGCTATGTCGACTAAATGTAAGGACAACTTGATTTCCAAATTCAATCGCCTCTCAAACAAGAAACCGGACCCACACATTGAAAAGCTAGATATTAACAAAGTCGTAATTAATCGCAGTAACAGTCCTATTTCTGAAGGTTTGAAATCCGTTTTAGCTAAAGGACTAAACTTTGCAGTCACACCTAGACACATACCAGTTAATGATATAATTGCTCGAGTAGATGTAGCTCTCAAGGGCTTGAGTCACATCGCTGCAGACGTAGCAAGATCTGAAATCTCTGTAACCCTCAAAAACGCTAAGATGCCAGCTAGCAACATCAGCAAAGAGGAGCGTTTTGAATTAGCTCAATTAAAAAGAGGGATGACATTGTCATCCTCTCAGCCGACAAAGGCAATGCCACTGTCATCATGGACAAAATAGAATACAACAACAAAATTCAAGAACTATTAAACGATGGCAGCTATACAAAAATAAAAAGAGACCCCACCAACAGCCTCGTCTCCAAAACCAACAACATCATTTCTGCTTCAACCGCATTAATTGATCAGACCAAACAGTTCTCGTTGAAACCTTCTGCAGCCAGACCACCAAGATTGTACGGCTTGCCAAAGATACATAAAGAAGATACACCTCTTCGTCCCATTGTCTCTACTATCAACTCCCCCACTTACAAACTGGCTCGTTTTTTGTCCGAAATCCTACGGCCTTTCACTGGAAAAACCACCTCTGCAGTACTAAACTCTACTGACCTGGTATCGACAATCAAGGGGATTGCCCTGTCCCCAGACGACCTGCTTGTCAGTTTTGATGTGGTTTCCTTGTTCACCAAGGTACCTGTGCCTGACACCATCGCAATCATTGAAGACTTGGTTCATCAAGGACTGAATGCTGGGGTACCCCCCTGGTGAAACACTGCTTAACCAATACATACTTCACCTGGAATGGAACCTTCTACAAGCAAATTGAGGGCACCCCAATGGGCTCCCCCTATCTCCGGTTGTAGCCAACATCTTCATGGAGAAATTTGAGACGGACGCTATCCAGACTGCCACTCTACGCCCGACCTTATGGAAGAGGTACGTAGACGACACTTTTGTCATCTGGCCACATGGCCGGCCTGCTCTAGACCAATTTCTCGACCACATCAATTCCATACACCCAGCCATCAGATTCACCATGGAAGTCGAAAATGATGGCAAGCTACCCTTTTTGGATGTCCTAATCAAAAGGAGACCTGATGGTTCAATGAGCCACTCTGTCTACAGGAAAGCCACCCACACGGATGCTTATCTAAAACCGGATTCCCACCACCATCCATCCCAGAAGAATTCCCTCATCAAGACTCTACATCATAGAGCCCAATGCATCTCCGACCATGAACACATTTCCAGTGAACTCAAACACGTACGCCAAGCTCTTAAGGCAAATGGTTACTCCGACTATACAATCCGCAAAGCCATCACTCCAACCATCAAGAAGGATCCTGTTGAGGAGCCTTTCAAGACCATCACCTTACCCTACATTGCTGGGGTCACAAAAAAGATCTCCAAAATCCTGATTAAACACAAGATCCAGGTCCGATTCAACACAGTACATAAAATCCGTGATCTGGTACCGTCTGTAAAAGATGTGGTTCCAGACATACAGTACCCTGGCGTCTACAAACTAAGTTGCCTCTGTGGTAGCAGTTACATTGGGGAAACCAAACGACATGTCTCGGACCGCATCCGTGAACATAAAGCTGACCTGAAACACGGTAGGACAAACACCTCAGCCGTGGCAGATCACTGTTACAACTCAGTGGGCTCACATGATATCGACTTCTCCAAGACAGAGGTTCTCTGCAAGCCATCTGGCTATCATGAGAGATTCGTTCATGAGGCGATCCACATATACAAACACAGAGACAATTTTAACCGAGAAGATGGATTCTGGCTCAGCAATCATTGGAAGGACGTAATAAACCATTTCGATACACATTAGGGTGTGTAGAATAATACATAGTGTTATATTAAATGTATAAGATATAGGTTGGTTTACAGCAATACAGTATATAATTTAATGTTGGGTTTATCTATGGCAGCATATAGTACGGTATATGCTCGTGTGATGTAAGAGAATAAGGTTTAGATGGAAGCATATTATAGAATTTTTACGAGGTAGAATTGTAATGTATTACTTGCTGTTAGTAACTCAGCTTATTATAGAGTATAGTAAGTATACTGATGGTGCGATGCAGTTTATACTTTAGTTTTTTATGTAGTTTATACTTTAGTTTTCTACGTGGTTGTTGAGTAACTGCAGCTACATATCATTAACATTCCTTTCCTTTGTTACTGCTAATCCCTGCACCCCCTTGGTTGCTGCTGATCCTGCATAATGCATGGGCATAATATGACTTTGACACCCCCCGCCCAACGCCTACGCATTTTCCATGAATATGCTAAATCCCTCTTCACATGCACATTCTTTTTGTTAAGGCGCTCTTCAACCCCCAATGCAGCTTATATATAAGCTCCTAGTTTGGTAGTGTCTCATTCTTCACCTGAAGACGGCTGCTTGCGTTGTAGCCGAAACGTCGTGAGAATTGTTTTATTATGTTTTATTTTTATTATTTTATTACTTCCCTTCTACGTGACTTTACCGAAAGAAGCAAGAAGACTGTTGTTGTTGTTGTTGTCTTGGTGTGGTCTGGGACTGTTTGTTTTGTTGATGGTGTTCGGGACTGTTTGTTGTTGTTGTTTCTTGGTGTTGTGGGATTTTTTGTTTCTGGTCTTTACTGTTTTGTTGTTTTGTTTTTGCTGCCTTCCAACATATTGTTGACAATCTCAGATTGTTATATACTCAAAACATCGTATATATCCACTGACTCGCTTAGATTCCCATACAGCCCTCACACCGTATGCTGTGTGAGTGTCACATCTGTCACCAGGACACCCGTGCCCCACACCCTACCCCCCCTTTACTGACTCAGCAAATGAAAGAGCTTAAATTTGTTTTAAGCTTTCGTGACTGCAGGGATTCATCTTCTTGGTTCTTTCGTAAATACGTAGGAAGTAATACAATNTAAAAATAAAACAAATAATAATTTCGATTTAAACTTTCGTGCTGAGGGATTCATCTTTTGGTTCTATGTAAAGTCACGTAGAAGGGAAATTATAAAATGACTTTAAAAAAAAACATAAAAAATTTCGATTTAAAGCTTTCACGACTGCAGGGATTCATCTTCTTGGTTCTTTNGGTAAAGTCACGTAGAAGGGAAATAANAAAATAATTAAAATAAAACATAATAAAATTTCGATTTAAAGCTTTCGTGACTGCAGGGATTCATCTTCTTGGTTCTTTCGGAAAGTCATCACGTAGAAGGGAAATAATAAAATAATAAAATAAACATAATNAAATAATTTCGATTTAAAGCTTTCGTGACTGCAGGATTCATCTTCTTGGTTCTTTCGGTAAAGTCACGTAGAAGGTAATAAAAATAATAAAATAAATAATATAATTTCGATTTAAAGCTTTCGTGACTGCGAATCTTCTTGGTTCTTTNGGTAGTCACGTAGAAGGGAAATAATAAATAATAAAATAAAACATAATAAATAATTTNGATAAGCCGTGACTGCAATTCATCCTTTGGTTCTCGGTAACAGTCACTAGAGGGAAATAATAAAATAATAAAAATAAAACATAATATAATTCTCACTGTAAAGTCACGTAGAAGGGAAATAAAAAAAAACANAATAAAATAATATAATAAAATAAAATATTATGTTTTATTTTATTATTTTATTATTTCCCTTCCACGTGACTTTACCGAAAGAACCAAGAAGATGAAAGAGCTTTTTAGCTCATCGGATTCATCAGTCGAAATCAAAAACAAGCCGAGTCTCGTCTCCCCACAAGCGACCAGGTGTTCACTAAAACTGAACTATTTTTACTGGTTGGAACCTCCTGGTTACACCAGCCCACACGGGATTATTGTGTCCGTCCGTCGTGCAGGGAGGGGCTGGGTGGGGAGGGGAGGGTGAGGGGGATGGGAGGGGCTGGGTGGAGAGGGTGGGAGGTGCTGGGTGGGGAGAGGAGGGGAGGGAAGGGCTGGGTGGGAGGAGGGGCTAGGTGGGGAGGGGCTGGGTGGGAGGGTGGGGCTGGGTGGGGAGGGGAGGGTGGGGAGGGCTGGGAGGGGAGGGAGGGGCTGGGTGGGGAGGGGAGGGGAGGGAGGGGCTGGGTGGGGAGGGTGGGCTGTGTGGGGAGGGAGGGTGGGGAGGGGCTGGGTGGGGAGGGTGGGGCTGGATGGGGAGGGAGGGGAGGGAGGGGCTGGGTAAGGAGGGAGGGGCTGGGTGGGGAGGGGCTGGGTGGGGAGGGGGGCTGGGTGGGGAGGGGAGGGTGGGGAGGGGCTGGAGGGGAGGGAGGGCTGGGTGGGAGGGGAGGGGAGGGGCTGGGTGGGGAGGGGAGGGAGGGCTGGGTGGGGAGGGAGGGGCTGGTGGGGAGGGGAGGGTGGGAGGGCTGGGTGGGGAGGGTGGGGCTGGTGGGGAGGGACGGTGGGGAGGGGCTGGGAGGGAGGGAGGGGCTGGGTGGGGAGGGGAGGGGAGGGAGGGCTGGGTGGGGAGGGGAGGGAGGGAGGGCTGGTGGGGAGGGAGGGGCTGGGTGGGGAGGGGCTGGGTGGGAGGGTGGGGCTGGTGGGGAGGGAGGGTGGGGAGGGCTGGGAGGGGAGGGAGGGCTGGGTGGGAGGGAGGGAGGGAGGGCTGGGTGGGGAGGGGAGGGAGGGGCTGGGTGGGAGGAGGGGCTGGGTGGGGAGGGGCTTGGTGGGGAGGGTGGGGAAGGGCTGGGTGGGAGGGAGGGTGGGGAGGGCTGGGTGGGAGGGTGGGGCTGGTGGGAGGGGGGTGGGAGGGCTGGGAGGGGAGGGTGGGAGGGGCTGGGTGGGGAGGGGCTGGGAGGGAGGGTGGGGAGGGCTGGGAGGGGAGGGAGGGGCTGGGTGGGGAGGGGAGGGGAGGGAGGGCTGGGTGGGAGGGTGGGGCTGTGTGGGGAGGGAGGGTGGGAGGGCTGGGTGGGAGGGTGGGCTGGGTGGGGAAGGAGGGTGGGAGGGGCTGGGAGGGGAGGGTGGGAGGGGCTGGGGGGAGGGTGGGCTGGGTGGGGAGGGAGGGTGGGAGGGCTGGGAGGGGAGGAGGGGCTGGGTGGGGAGGGGAGGGAGGGAGGGCTGGTGGGGAGGGGAGGAGGGGCTGGGTGGGAGGAGGGGCTGGGTGGGGAGGGAGGGTGGGGAGGGGCTGGGTGGGGAGGGTGGGGCTGGGTGGGGAGGGAGGCTGGGAGGGGCTGGGTGGGGAGGGTGGGGCTGGATGGGGAGGGGAGGGTGGGAGGGCTGGGAGGGGAGGGAGGGGCTGGGTGGGGAGGGGAGGGAGGGCTGGGTGGGGAGGGAGGGGAGGGAGGGGCTGGGTGGGGAGGGAGGGCTGGGTGGGAGGGCTGGGTGGGAGGGTGGGGCTGGGTGGGAGGGAGGGTGGGAGGGGCTGGAGGGGAGGGAGGGGCTGGGTGGGGAGGGGAGGGGAGGGAGGGGCTGGGTGGGAGGGGAGGGAGGGGCTGGGTGGGGAGGGGCTTGGTNGGGAGGGTGGGGAAGGGCTGGGTGGGGAGGGAGGGTGGGGCTAGGTGGGGGGTTGGAGGGGTGGGGCTGGGTGGGGAGGGTGGGGAGGGGCTGGGTGGGGAGGGTGGGGAGGGCTGGGTGGGGAGTGTGGGAGGGGCTGGGTGGGAGTGTGGGGAGGGGCTGGGTGGGGTGGGAGGAGTGGGGCTGCGTGGGGAGGGCTGGTCACCCCGTGGTGCCCTTATAAAACTCAACGTTTCACCAACTCACGCCGGCTTGTGCCCGCCCTCACAGTCGGGCATATTTGCGGAATACACCACGCCGCCGTTGACCCTGCAGGCCATTGACCGAGCAACCCGACGTTCCTACCAGCTCCCTCCGCAGGAATGTGTTCTGTAGTATTTTAACCAGGTAAGGCAACCACTCAGCTGCAATGTAACTCGTTTTCAATAAGACACCCGAGTTCGACTTCCGCTCACGGCCACCGACACCACCGGTGACGATTATCTGAACCGGTCGTGGGCCGCCCCTAGGTCCACTCTGCCTCAAATGAGAAGCTGGCGCGGTGTGTAGTAAACATCGCCACTGGGGAGACAAAGGCGGCCGGGCGTGTTTGCTGGCCACTCACCACCCTCTCGTGTGCCGTGCCGGCCTTCATAGGTGCTGCTCGCTAACAGCAGCGAGCTCGTGTAGCGATCTAGATTTTAATCTTTCGTGACTGCAGGGATCTATACTCTTTGGTTCTTTCGGTAAAGTCACGTAGGTGTAGTGGATTAACGCGCGCCAAGGGGGTGACTTGTAAACACGTATGGTTTGTGGACAGTGGCGTCGTATCAGGACAAGCTGGTGTTGCTGGGGGACACCGGTCGGACGGAGATGGCTCGTTAGGTAATTACGGGATGCAGGGCCGTGATTGGCCGGTTGTTGTTGTCAGGGTCGAGGTGGCGCCAGTAAGTCTGGGAACGGGTGCAGGTGGCGGTGGGGGCCGCGGGCGCAAAATGTGGGAAGGGGGATGCCAGTTAATTAATTGGAAATTAATAAGATTAATTAATTGGAAATTAATAAGGACGGGGATAAATACGTGAGCGTGAGAGTGAGACGGGGAGTTGTGCTGGGAGCTGGACGGAGAGGGTCGGAGCAGAAGAAGAAAAATAGGTTAGCAGTAGAGATGAAGAAGATGATGATATGAGAGATAGAATAGGCTAGCAGTGGAACGGAACAGAGAGAGAGACAGTCGGAGTGAGACAGAGACCATTATATACACGGAGTGGTAGCTCTTGCAATCTCTCATTCACTTGATACAGCTGTCGTGGCGTACGGTTCCACNTGAAGACGAAGCTTGCGTTGCCTCCGAAACGTCGTGATTTTTATTTTATTTTACTTTTATTAATTTTAATGTTTTACCTACGTGACTTTACCGAAAAAACCTAAGAATATGAATCCTTGCAGTCACGAAAGCTTCAAATCTCGGGCGTAGAGCGGAGAAGCCGGAGAGCGAGGATCAAAGGAGACGGGCGAGGAGCGGGAAGAGACGGAAGAGAGAGTGAGGAACGGAGCGAGCAACCATCGTAGATAGATAGATCGTTTATTGTCATTGTCACCAGTACAACGAAATTTAAAATGCTCACCAGTCAGGGCCTCATTCATAAATTTTAATCAAATAAAACAAGAAAATAAAAATTAAATTAAATTAAAGATAATCAATTTATACTAAATAAAACAGCCCAAGTATACCCACATACCCACATAAGGTTACATTTTGTCATTGCACATCTCTATTTCACAGTCAATTGTAAACGCTATTACTTAATAATTAATTAGCATTATTGAGTGTGGTGATCGCTGTAGGATAAAAGCTCTGTTTGAATCTGTTTGTCCTTGTTTTGACTGATCTGAATCGTCTGCCTGATGGCAACAGCATGAGTGTCCAGGGTGAGAAGAGTCCTTTATAATGTTCTGTGCTTTTTTGATGCCACTGAATGTGGTTCTTCCAGTGTGGGGAGATGGCAGCGGCGATCTTTTATCGGACCGGGCGGAGCGAAACGTGCTAGTCTTGGTTGCGGAATGTGCGAGTGTGATCAGTGCGACGTTTCGATCGCAACACAAGCGGTCGTCTTCTATATGTAAAGATAGCGTCAATCAAGAGCTTCATCTTCTTGGTTCTTTCGGTAAAGTCACGTAGAAGGGAAGTAATAAAATAATAAAAATAAAACATAATAAAATTATTACATTATTATATTATTTTATTATGTTTTATTTTTATTATTTATTACTTCCCTTCTACGTGACTTTACCGAAAGAACCAAGAAGATGAATCCCTGCAGTCACGAAAGCTTTAAATCGAAATTTAGCTTACCATCGTTATCATCAACCGAGAGCATTTATAGCAGCAGCCAAACAACTCTAATTGCGTGATTGATGTTGATTTTTAATGTGTAGCGGGAACTAAACCACGTGACCACGGGGAGAGAGAGCAGGCATCGACAGGGTCGGGATCGAACCCACGACCTCCTGTAGACCAGGCGAGGTAGTTAACATCTCCTAGCCACCGTGATGATGATGAGAGAGAGACACGCACACTCCCAATATACAGCAGGCATCAGGGTCGGGATCGAACCCACGACCTCCTGTAGACCAGGCGAGGTAGTTAACATCTCCTAGCCACCGTGATGATGATGATGAGAGAGAGACACTCAACCTCCAAATATATAGCAGGCGTCAGGGTCGTGATCGAACCCACGACCTCCTGTATACCAGGCGAGGTAGTTAACATCTCCTAGCCACCGTGATGATGATGAGAGAGAGACACGCAAACTCCCAATATACAGCGGCAGCAGGGTCGGGATCGAACCCACGTCCTCCTGTACACCAGGCGAGGTAGTCAACATCTCCTAGCCACCGTGATGATGATGATGATGAGAGAGACGCAAACTCCAAATATACAGCTGCAGGTATTGATATCGTCGGGATCGAACCCACGACCTCCTGTACACCAGGCGAGGTAGTCAACATCTCCTAGCCACCGTGATGATGATGAGAGAGAGAGAGACACGCAACCTCCAAATATATAGCAGCAGGCGTCAGGGTCGTGATTGAACCCACGTCCTCCTGTGTACCAGGCGAGGTAGTCAACATCTCACCACCGTTGAAGTCACCCCCACCAGCCAGACCACCCTCCTCCCACATTCTTATTCGGGCGGAAGGGGAGCATTTAACGAAGCCGTTATAACTGCACCCTCTCCATAGCGCTAACCACTGCGCCACCGCTCCCCCACCCCGCCCTCCCCCCAGCAGCCTCCACCCCCGCCCCCCCCCCGAGTGTTGCCATTGAATCTCGACCCTGCAACAGAAGCCCCGCAGAGAAGAGAAGGGACGATGCGACAAAAAAAGAGGATGCATTAAAGGAACCGCGGAAGAATTCATTCATATTTAATCTGCGCGTACAGGTTAATCATGATCACAGGCTACGCTATCTCTCCCTCCCTCCCTCTCATCACATCTCTCATTGTCTCTCTCCATCGCTACTTTTTTTTTTTACGATCGGTGGAAACAAGAAGATGCTCGGTGTTTTCGGCACTTTGCTTCGTTCATCATTTCGCAATTTTTTTTATTACATTTTAAACTTCGCTTTATGTAACCCCCCCCCCCACCTCTCGCTCACTCTCTCGCTCGCTCTCTCGCTCGCTCTACCTCTCTCATTCGTTCTCTCTCTTTAATTCATTCTGTGTCGCTCATCTTTCTCTCTCCTTCGCTATCTCTCTCCCTGTCTCTCACTCGCTCTCTCTCCTTCATTCTCTCCCTCTCTCATTCGTTCTGTCTCCTTCATTATCTGTCTATCTCATCTCTCTCCTAACGTTATCTCTCTCCCTATCTCTCACTCGCTCTCTCCTTCATTCCCTCTCTCGCTCTCTCTCCTTCATTCGCTCTCTCCTTATCTCTTACTCTCTCCTTCATTCTCTCTCGCCCTCTCCTTCATTCCCTCTCTCGCTTTCTCTCCTTCGATCTATCTCTCCTTCGTTCTCTCTCTTCTTCGTTAGCTCTCTCTCCTTCATACCCTGTCTCGTTCTTCGCTCTCTCCTTCATTCCCTCTCTCGCTTTCTCTCCTTCGATCTATCTCTCCTTCGTTCTCTATCTTCTTCGTTATCTCTCTCCTTCATGCCCTGTCTCGTTCTTCGCCCTCTCCTTCATTCCCTCTCTCGCTTCTCTCCTTCGATCTATCTCTCCATCGTTCTCTCTCTTCTTCGTTATCTCTCTCCTTCATGCCCTGTCTCGTTCTTCGCTCTCTCCTTCATTCCCTCTCTCGCTCTCTCACTTCTTCGCCAACATCGGCACGGTCAGAGACATAATCTCCCTTGCAGAAGAACACGACATGGACTTGGGCCTCCTCTTCTTGGATCAGGAGAAGGCCTTCGACAGGGTGAGCCATGAGTGTTGGATCAGGAGAAGGCCTTCGACAGAGTGAGCAACGAGTGTTGGATCAGAAGAAGGCCTTCGACAGGGTGAGCCATGAGTGTTGGATCAGAAGAAGGCCTTCGACAGGGTGAGCCATGAGTGTTGGATCAGGAGAAGGCCTTCGACAGGGTGAGCCATGAGTGTTGGATCAGAAGAAGGCCTTCGACAGGGTGAGCCATGAGTGTTGGATCAGAAGAAGGCCTTCGACAGGGTGAGCCATGAGTGTTGGATCAGAAGAAGGCCTTCGACAGGGTGAGCCATGAGTGTTGGATCAGAGAAGGCCTTCGACAGGGTGAGCCATGAGTGTTGGATCAGAAGAAGGCCTTCGACAGGTGAGCCATGAGTGTTGGATCAGGAGAAGGCCTTCGACAGGGTGAGCCATGAGTGTTGGATCAGAAGAAGGCCTTCGACAGGGTGAGCCATGAGTGTTGGATCAGAAGAAGGCCTTCGACAGGGTGAGCCATGAGTGTTGGATCAAGAGAAGGCCTTCGACAGAGTGAGC
This sequence comes from Lethenteron camtschaticum, assembly GCA_018977245.1. NCBI lineage: Eukaryota > Metazoa > Chordata > Hyperoartia > Petromyzontiformes > Petromyzontidae > Lethenteron > Lethenteron camtschaticum. The sequence continues at coordinate 55,306 of MU249791.1, forward strand.
CATGAGTGTTGGATCAGAAGAAGGCCTTCGACAGGGTGAGCCATGAGTGTTGGATCAGAAGAAGGCCTTCGACAGGGTGAGCCATGAGTGTTGGATAAGAGAAGGCCTTCGACAGAGTGAGCCATGAGTGTTGGATCAGGAGAAGGCCTTCGACAGAGTGAGCAACGAGTGTTGGATCAGAAGAAGGCCTTCGACAGGGTGAGCCATGAGTGTTGGATCAGAAGAAGGCCTTCGACAGGGTGAGCCATGAGTGTTGGATCAGGAGAAGGCCTTCGACAGGGTGAGCCATGAGTGTGGATCAGAAGAAGGCCTTCGACAGGGGAGCATGAGTGTTGGATCGAGAGGCCTTCGACAGGGTGAGCTGAGTGTTGGATCAGAGAAGGCCTTCGACAGAGTGAGCCATGAGGTTGGATCAGAAGGGCTCGAAGGGGGCCATGGTGTTGGATCAGAAGAAGGCCTTCGACAGGGTGAGCCATGAGTGTTGGATCAGAAGAAGGCCTTCGACAGGGTGAGCCATGGTGTTGGATCAAAGGGGCGGGTGGAGGTGTTGGATCAGAGAAGGCCTTCGACAGAGTGAGCCATGAGTGTTGGATCAGAAGAAGGCCTTCGACAGGGTGAGCCATGAGTGTTGGATCAGAAGAAGGCCTTCGACAGGGTGAGCCATGAGTGTTGGATCAGAAGAAGGCCTTCGACAGGGTGAGCCATGAGTGTTGGATCAGGAGAAGGCCTTCACAGGGAGCCATGAGTGTTGGATCAGAAGAAGGCCTTCGACAGGGTGAGCCATGAGTGTTGGATCAGAAGAAGGCCTTCGACAGGGTGAGCCATGAGTGTTGGATCAGGAGAAGGCCTTCGACAGGGTGAGCCAGAGTGTTGGATCAGGAGAAGGCCTTCGACAGAGTGAGCCAGAGTGTTGGATCAGGAAGGAAGGGCCACGAGTGTTGGACAGGAAGGGCAGTGAGCCATGAGTGTTGGATCAGAAGAAGGCCTTCGACAGGGTGAGCCATGAGTGTTGGATCAGAAGAAGGCCTTCGACAGGGTGAGCCATGAGTGTTGGATAAGAAAGGCTTCGACAGAGTGGCCATGAGTGTTGGATCAGAGAAGGCCTTCGACAGAGTGAGCAGAGTGTGGATCAGAAGAAGGCCTTCGACAGGGTGAGCCATGAGTGTTGGATCAGAAGAAGGCCTTCGACAGGGTGAGCCATGAGTGTTGGATCAGAAGAAGGCCTTCGACAGGGTGAGCCATGAGTGTTGGATCAGGAGAAGGCCTTCGACAGGGTGAGCCATGAGTGTTGGATCAGAGAAGGCCTTCGACAGGGTGAGCCATGAGTGTTGGATCAGAAGAAGGCCTTCGACAGGGTGAGCCATGAGTGTTGGATCAGAGAAGGCCTTCGACAGGGTGAGCCATGAGTGTTGGATCAGAAGAAGGCCTTCGACAGGGTGAGCCATGAGTGTTGGATCAGAAGAAGGCCTTCGACAGGGTGAGCCATGAGTGTTGGATCAGAAGAAGGCCTTCGACAGGGTGAGCCATGAGTGTTGGATCAGAAGAAGGCCTTCGACAGGGTGAGCCATGAGTGTTGGATCAAGAGAAGGCCTTCGACAGAGTGAGCCATGAGTGTTGGATCAGAAGAAGGCCTTCGACAGGGTGAGCCATGAGTGTTGGATCAGAAGAAGGCCTTCGACAGGGTGAGCCATGAGTGTTGGATCAGAAGAAGGCCTTCGACAGGGTGAGCCATGAGTGTTGGATCAGGAGAAGGCCTTCGACAGAGTGAGCCATGAGTGTTGGATCAGAAGAAGGCCTTCGACAGGGTGAGCCATGAGTGTTGGATCAGAAGAAGGCCTTCGACAGGGTGAGCCATGAGTGTTGGATCAGGAGAAGGCCTTCGACAGGGTGAGCCACGAGTGTTGGATCAGGAGAAGGCCTTCGACAGAGTGAGCCATGAGTGTTGGATCAGAAGAAGGCCTTCGACAGGGTGAGCCACGAGTGTTGGATCAGGAGAAGGCCTTCGACAGAATGAGCCATGAGTGTTGGATCAGAAGAAGGCCTTCGACAGGGTGAGCCATGAGTGTTGGATCAGAAGAAGGCCTTCGACAGGGTGAGCCATGAGTGTTGGATCAGGAGAAGGCCTTCGACAGGGTGAGCCATGAGTGTTGGATCAGAAGAAGGCCTTCGACAGGGTGAGCCATGAGTGTTGGATCAGAAGAAGGCCTTCGACAGGGTGAGCCATGAGTGTTGGATCAGGAGAAAGCCTTCGACAGGGTGAGCCATGAGTGTTGGATCAGAAGAAGGCCTTCGACAGGGTGAGCCATGAGTGTTGGATCAGAAGAAGGCCTTCGACAGGGTGAGCCATGAGTGTTGGATCAGAGAAGGCCTTCGACAGGGTGAGCCATGAGTGTTGGATCAGGAGAAGGCCTTCGACAGAGTGAGCCATGAGTGTTGGATCAGAAGAAGGCCTTCGACAGGGTGAGCCATGAGTGTTGGATCAGAAGAAGGCCTTCGACAGGGTGAGCCATGAGTGTTGGATCAGAAGAAGGCCTTCGACAGGGTGAGCCATGAGTGTTGGATCAGGAGAAGGCCTTCGACAGGGTGAGCCATGAGTGTTGGATCAGAAGAAGGACTTCGACAGGGTGAGCCATGAGTGTTGGATCAGAAGAAGGCCTTCGACAGGGTGAGCCATGAGTGTTGGATCAGGAGAAGGCCTTCGACAGGGTGAGCCATGAGTGTTGGATCAGAAGAAGGCCTTCGACAGGGTGAGCCATGAGTGTTGGATCAGAAGAAGGCTTCGACAGGGTGAGCCATGAGTGTTGGATCAGGAGAAGGCCTTCGACAGGGTGAGCCATGAGTGTTGGATCAGAAGAAGGCCTTCGACAGGGTGAGCCATGAGTGTTGGATCAGAAGAAGGCCTTCGACAGGGTGAGCCATGAGTGTTGGATCAGAAGAAGGCCTTCGACAGGGTGAGCCATGAGTGTTGGATCAGAAGAAGGCCTTTGACAGGGTGAGCCATGAGTGTTGGATCAGAAAAAGGCCTTCGACAGGGTGAGCCATGAGTGTTGGATCAGGAGAAGGCCTTCGACAGGGTGAGCCATGAGTGTTGGATCAGGAGAAGGCCTTTGACAGGGTGAGCCATGAGTGTTGGATCAGAAGAAGGCCTTCGACAGGGTGAGCCATGAGTGGTGGATTAAAGAAGGCCTTCGACAGGGTGAGCCATGAGTGGTGGATCAGAAGAAGGCCTTCGACAGGGTGAGCCATGAGTGTTGGATCAGGAGAAGGCCTTCGACAGGGTGAGCCACGAGTGTTGGATCAGGAGAAGGCCTTCGACAGAGTGAGCCATGAGTGTTGGATCAGGAGAAGGCCTTTGACAGGGTGAGCCATGAGTGTTGGATCAGGAGAAGGCCTTCGACAGGGTGAGCCACGAGTGTTGGATCAGGAGAAGGCCTTCGACAGAGTGAGCCATGAGTGTTGGATCAGAAGAAGGCCTTCGACAGGGTGAGCCATGAGTGTTGGATCAGGAGAAGGCCTTCGACAGGGTGAGCCATGAGTGTTGGATCAGAGAAGGCCTTCGACAGGGTGAGCCATGAGTGTTGGATCAGGAGAAGGCCTTTGACAGGGTGAGCCATGAGTGTTGGATCAGGAGAAGGCCTTTGACAGGGTGAGCCATGAGTGTTGGATCAGAAGAAGGCCTTCGACAGGGTGAGCCATGAGTGTTGGATCAGGAGAAGGCCTTCGACAGGGTGAGCCACGAGTGTTGGATCAGGAGAAGGCCTTCGACAGAGTGAGCCATGAGTGTTGGATCAGGAGAAGGCCTTTGACAGGGTGAGCCACGAGTGTTGGATCAGGAGAAGGTCTTCGACAGGGTGAGCCATGAGTTTTGGATCAGGAGAAGGCCTTCGACAGGGTGAGCCATGAGTGTTGGATCAGGAGAAGGCCTTCGACAGGGTGAGCCATGAGTGTTGGATCAGGAGAAGGCCTTCGACAGGTGAGCCATGAGTGTTGGATCAGGAGAAGGCCTTCGACAGGGTGAGCATGAGTGTTGGATCAGGAGAAGGCCTTCGACAGGTTGAGCCATGAGTGTTGGATCAGGAGAAGGCCTTCGACAGGTTGAGCCATGAGTGTTGGATCAGAGAAGGCCTTCGACAGGGTGAGCCATGAGTGGTGGATCAGAGAAGGCCTTCGACAGGGTGAGCCATGAGTGTTGGATCAGGAGAAGGCCTTTGACAGGGTGAGCCATGAGTGTTGGATCAGGAGAAGGCCTTTGACAGGGTGAGCCATGAGTGTTGGATCAGGAGAAGGCCTTTGACAGGGTGAGCCATGAGTGTTGGATCAGGAGAAGGCCTTTGACAGGGTGAGCCATGAGTGTTGGATCAGGAGAAGGCCTTTGACAGGGTGAGCATGAGTGTTGGATCAGGAGAAGGCCTTTGACAGGGTGAGCCATGAGTGTTGGATCAGGAGAAGGCCTTCGACAGGGTGAGCCATGAGTGTTGGATCAGGAGAAGGCCTTCGACAGGGTGAGCCATGAGTGTTGGATCAGAAGAAGGCCTTCGACAGGGTGAGCCATGAGTGTTGGATCAGAAGAAGGCCTTCGACAGGGTGAGCCATGAGTGTTGGATCAGGAGAAGGCCTTCGACAGGGTGAGCCATGAGTGTTGGATCAGAAGAAGGCCTTCGACAGGGTGAGCCATGAGTGTGGATCAGAAGAAGGCCTTCGACAGGGTGAGCCATGAGTGTTGGATCAGGAGAAGGCCTTCGACAGGGTGAGCCATGAGTGTTGGATCAGAAGAAGGCCTTCGACAGGGTGAGCCATGAGTGTTGGATCAGAAGAAGGCCTTCGACAGGGTGAGCCATGAGTGTTGGATCAGAAGAAGGCCTTCGACAGGGTGAGCCATGAGTGTTGGATCAGGAGAAGGCCTTCGACAGGGTGAGCCATGAGTGTTGGATCAGAAGAAGGCCTTCGACAGGGTGAGCCATGAGTGTTGGATCAGAAGAAGGCCTTCGACAGGGTGAGCCATGAGTGTTGGATCAGAAGAAGGCCTTCGACAGGGTGAGCCATGAGTGTTGGATCAGAAGAAGGCCTTCGACAGGGTGAGCCATGAGTGTTGGATCAGAAGAAGGCCTTCGACAGGGTGAGCCATGAGTGTTGGATCAGAAGAAGGCCTTGACAGGGTGAGCCATGAGTGTTGGATCAGAAGAAGGCCTTCGACAGGGTGAGCCATGAGTGTTGGATCAGGAGAAGGCCTTCGACAGGGTGAGCCATGAGTGTTGGATCAGGAGAAGGCCTTTGACAGGGTGAGCCATGAGTGTTGGATCAGAAGAAGGCCTTCGACAGGGTGAGCCATGAGTGGTGGATTAAAAGAAGGCCTTCGACAGGGTGAGCCATGAGTGGTGGATCAGAAGAAGGCCTTCGACAGGGTGAGCCATGAGTGTTGGATCAGGAGAAGGCCTTCGACAGGGTGAGCCACGAGTGTTGGATCAGGAGAAGGCCTTCGACAGAGTGAGCCATGAGTGTTGGATCAGGAGAAGGCCTTTGACAGGGTGAGCCATGAGTGTTGGATCAGGAGAAGGCCTTCGACAGGGTGAGCCATGAGTGTTGGATCAGGAGAAGGCCTTCGACAGAGTGAGCCATGAGTGTTGGATCAGGAGAAGGCCTTTGACAGGGTGAGCCATGAGTGTTGGATCAGAGAAGGCCTTCGACAGGGTGAGCCATGAGTGTTGGATCAGAAGAAGGCCTTCGACAGGGTGAGCCATGAGTGTTGGATCAGAAGAAGGCCTTCGACAGGGTGAGCCATGAGTGTTGGATCAGGAGAAGGCCTTCGACAGAGTGAGCCATGAGTGTTGGATCAGAAGAAGGCCTTCGACAGGTGAGCCAGAGTGTTGGATCAGGAGAAGGCCTTCGACAGGGTGAGCCATGAGTGTTGGATCAGGAGAAGGCCTTCGACAGGGTGAGCCATGAGTGTTGGATCAGAAGAAGGCCTTCGACAGGGTGAGCCATGAGTGTTGGATCAGGAGAAGGCCTTCGACAGAGTGAGCCATGAGTGTTGGATCAGAAGAAGGCCTTCGACAGGGTGAGCCATGAGTGTTGGATCAGAAGAAGGCCTTCGACAGGGTGAGCCATGAGTGTTGGATCAGGAGAAGGCCTTCGACAGGGTGAGCCAGAGTGTTGGATCAGAGAAGGCCTTCGACAGAGTGAGCCATGAGTGTTGGATCAGAAGAAGGCCTTCGACAGGGTGAGCCATGAGTGTTGGATCAGAAGAAGGCCTTCGACAGGGTGAGCCATGAGTGTTGGATCAGGAGAAGGCCTTCGACAGGGTGAGCCATGAGTGTTGGATCAGAAGAAGGCCTTCGACAGGGTGAGCCATGAGTGTTGGATCAGAAGAAGGCCTTCGACAGGGTGAGCCATGAGTGTTGGATCAGGAGAAGGCCTTCGACAGGGTGAGCCATGAGTGTTGGATCAGAAGAAGGCCTTCGACAGGGTGAGCCATGAGTGTTGGATCAGAAGAAGGCCTTCGACAGGGTGAGCCATGAGTGTTGGATCAGGAAATACAGTGGAGGGAGAGAAGGCCTTCGACAGGGTGAGCCATGAGTGTTGGATCAGAGAAGGCCTTCGACAGGGTGAGCCATGAGTGTTGGATCAGGAGAAGGCCTTCGACAGGGTGAGCCATGAGTGTTGGATCAGGAGAAGGCCTTCGACAGGGTGAGCCATGAGTGTTGGATCAGAGAAGGCCTTCGACAGGGTGAGCCATGAGTGTTGGATCAGAAGAAGGCCTTCGACAGGGTGAGCCATGAGTGTTGGATCAGGAGAAGGCCTTCGACAGGGTGAGCCATGAGTGTTGGATCAGGAGAAGGCCTTCGACAGGGTGAGCCATGAGTGTTGGATCAGGAGAAGGCCTTCGACAGGGTGAGCCATGAGTGTTGGATCAGAAGAAGGCCTTCGACAGGGTGAGCCATGAGTGTTGGATCAGGAGAAGGCCTTCGACAGGGTGAGCCATGAGTGTTGGATCAGGAGAAGGCCTTCGACAGGGTGAGCCATGAGTGTGGATAGGAGAAGGCCTTCGACAGGGTGAGCCATGAGTGTTGGATCAGGAGAAGGCCTTCGACAGGGTGAGCCATGAGTGTTGGATCAGAGAAGGCCTTCGACAGGGTGAGCCATGAGTGTTGGATCAGGAGAAGGCCTTCGACAGGGTGAGCCATGAGTGTTGGATCAGGAGAAGCCTTCGACAGGGTGAGCACGAGTGTTGAATCAGAAGAAGGCCTTCGACAGGGTGAGCCATGAGTGTTGGATCAGGAGAAGGCCTTCGACAGGGTGAGTCATGAGTCTTGGATCAGGAGAAGGCCTTCGACAGGGTGAGCCATGAGTGTTGGATCAGGAGAAGGCCTTCGACAGGGTGAGCCACGAGTGTTGGTCAGGAGAAGGCCTTCGACAGGGTGAGCCATGAGTGTTGGATCAGAAGAAGGCCTTTGACAGGGTGAGCCACGAGGAGAAGGCCTTCGACAGAGTGAGCCATGAGTGTTGGATCAGGAGAAGGCCTTCGACAGGGTGAGCCATGAGTGTTGGATCAGGAGAAGGCCTTCGACAGGTGAGTCATGCGTGTTGGATCAGGAGAAGGCCTTCGACAGGGTGAGCCACGGGCACCTGGACAAACTCCTAACGTCGCTCAGCTTCGTCCAGGCCTTCATCTCACACGTGAGGCTCCTGTACACGGGCACATCCAGCCTCACGAAGATCAACCAGCGGCTCGACGACCCTTTCCCCGTGACGAGGGGGTCAGACAGGGATGCCCCCTCTGCTGTACCCCTGTCCATCGAGCCGCTGCTACGCCACCTGAGACGAAATCTGTCTGGCTTCAAAGTCCCGGGACCTGAGAACGCGGTCGTCAGGATGTCGGCCTACGCAGACGACGTGATGCGTCGTGCTCAACGAGCGTCACGACGTCTCCGCGTTCTGCCAGGCGGTTGCGGTGTATGAGAGATGGCCTCCTCCACCAGGGTCAACTGGGCCAAGTTCAAAGTTAATTTATTAGGTATAGCCCTGTGAGCCATTCGGCTCTTGAATCGGGTGCAACCGCAACAAACAAAAAACAAAAACATGAACAATAAAACACCTTAAAGTGGCTATGCACAAACAGAAAATCCAAGAAAAGAGAGCAAAATATTGCAGAAAAAATCACCGGACACCAACCCTGTGCAAATATCAGAGTGGGATGCAAGTCAAACAACAACACCAACCACAAGACAACTTAGATTACGGCCATCAGTCTAACTCTGTACTACAACAAACAAACATGGCCAAACCAAAGTGCGAGGCCCCGCTGTGTTTGGGGTCGCGAGGCGGCGTTCGCTCTGTGCCCTTTCCAGGATGAAGCAATTGGCAGGACAACGGAGTCAAGTACCTGGGGTTTACCGGGAAACCCCCACGACGTCGCTCTCAACTGGACCGAGCTGGCCGACACAATCGAGGCTAAACTACTGACACGTGCGCACGCCTCGCGCCGCAGATGTCCTTCAGGGGCCGAATGTTCATCGCTAACACCCTGGAATCATCCGTGCTGTGGCACAAGACCAAGGCCCTCCAGCCTCCTGCCTGGCTACTCACCATAATCAACTGCTCACTCGCGCACTTCATCTGGCATGAGAAGCACCGGCTCAGGCCGGGCATTCTCTGCCTGCTGGTGGGCGAGGGCGGCCAGGGTCTGGTGGACGTCACCGCCTGGGTCACGAGTTTCAGGCACTGGCAGTCAGACGGCTACTGTACGCCCGGGAGGAGCTACCCTGGAAGTCTGCGGCCCTCGCCCTGCCGAGGAATGCTGGGGGGTGCCTGGGGTACGGACAGGAGCTCTTCCTGATGGACCTGAGCCTGTCGACTACACGAGGCTGCCAGGTTATCACCGGAGCCTCTTGGACGCGTGGCGGAGCTTCGAGCGGAGCGGAACGCGCGTGGCGCCCTACGACCTCGCGCAGTTCCTGAACGAGCCCTTGTTCTGCAACGGCCTCTTCCAGGGATCAGAGAGAGGACCCTGGCTCTACGCCTCACATCGGCAGGGCTGCGGACAGTCTTCCACCTCGTGCGGGCCCCACCAGCACAAGTGGAAGACCGCAGCTGAGATCGCCAGCACCGCTAGGGGCTCCGCAATGACCACCACCACCACGTGACTTTTATTCAGTGTTGTGCGCGGCGCATTTAGCGCCACAGCGCGTGGATGTACAGCGTTTGTTTATTTGTTCGCTGGTGACTTTGTGTATTTCGTATCGGAATCGCCTCCAGTGTTGTTGCTGCTGGTGGCAATAAAAGTTGTTTAAAAGTCAAAAAAGTCTCCATATCACCATCCTCTCCTCTCTCTCATCTGCCTCTCTCCTCTCTATCTCTCTGTGTTTATCTCTCACCTTCTCTCTCTCTCTCTGCCACATGCATTATTTTCGAGGGCGATATCAATCATGCATTGGGTTGCAAAAGGGTGAGTTTGTACTATTATTTCAACTGAAGAATGTTCCATAACACGGATAACACCATCGTTACGAATTGTTCCGAGGCATTTGTTAGCAAAGGGTTTGAGAAGTTACTCTTGTCATTGATGTTGAATGGTGTTGCTCCTGCTGTTATTAACTGAGAAATTCCGTGACAATTGAAGTGTGGATAACTCCCCACACTGACAATGCCTGCTGTATATGTAGAGTCTGTGGTGTCTCTCTCTCTCTCATCTCTGACTCTCATCTCTCTCATCCCTCTCATCTCTTATCTCTCTCCTCTCTCTCTCATCTCTGACTCTCATCTCTCTCATCTCTCACTCTCATATCTCTCATCTAATTCACCTCTATCATCTCTGACTCTCATCTCTCTCATCTCTGACTCTCATCTCTCTCATCTCTGACTCTCATCTCTCTCATCTCTGACTCTCATCTCTCTCATCTCTGACTCTCATCTCTCTCATCTCTCTCATATCTCCCATCTCTCTCTCTCATCTCTGACTCTCATCTCTGACTCTCATCTCTGACTCTCATCTCTCTCATCTCTGACTCTCATCTCTCTCATCTCTGACTCATCGCTCTCATCTCTCACTCTCATATCTCTCACCTCTCTCACCTCTGACTCTCATCTCTCTCATCTCCCATCTCTCTCATCTCTCTCCCATCTCTCTCATCTCTCTCATCTCTCTCATCTCTCTCATATCTCTCTCATCTC
>MU249791.1:70472-82972 GCA_018977245.1 Lethenteron camtschaticum
GGTGGGGTAGGGAAGTTGGGGGGGGGGGTTTGGGGGTCGGGGGGTGATTCATCACTCGACCGTGGGATTTGGTCGAACTCCGGTTCTCGATTTCTCCGCGCTAACTGACGCGGGAGGACGACCCCCGGGAACTCTGTAAACATTGCGGATAATCTTGCCGACAGCCTTGCACGAGGCTACACGGGGCACCTTTGTCTTTGCTCGCTAACCGCACTTGCCCAACAGCCTTGCACGAGGCTACACGGGGACCTTTGACTTTGCTCGCTAACAGCACTTGCCCCAACAGCCTGCACGAAGCTACACGGGGCACCTTTGCCTTTGCTCGCTAACCGCACTTGCCCCAACAGCCTGCACGAGGCTACACGGGGACCTTGCTTTGCTCGCTAACCGCACTTGCCCACGCTTGCACGAGGCTCACGGGTTAGCTTTGTCTTTGCTCTCTGATAAGCATGGCGGGAGATGAAAGGAAGGCAGAGGAAGTGGCTCACTCCTCCAGGTGTTGCCTGGATACATCTCTCTAACTCTCTCTCTAACTCTCTCTAACTCTCTCTCTCTCACTAATTCTCTCTCTAACTCTCTCTCTCTAACTCTCTCTCTCTAACTCTCTCTCTAACTCTCTCTCTCTCTCTCTCTCTCTCTCTNTCTCTCTCTNTCTCTCTCTCTAACNCTNTCTCTCTAACTNTCTCTCTCTCTCTCTCTCTCTCTCTCTCTCTCTCTNTCTCTCTCTCTCTCACTCTCTAACTCTCTCTCTCTAACTCTCTCTCTAACTCTCTCTCTCACTATCTAACTCTCACTCTCTCTAACTCTAATCTCATTCTCTCTAATGCTCTCTCTCTAACTCTCTCTCATTCTCTCTAACTCTCACTCTCTCTAACTCTCTCTCACTCTCTAACTCTCTCTCTCACTCTCTCTAATGCTCTCTCTCTCTAACTCTCTCTCTAACTCTCTCTAACTCTCTCTCTCTGCGGTGCCAGGAGGATCTGCCCCACCAGTACTTACACTGCCAGCGGCTCAAACCAATGTTCCGCCTTTTGGGGGACATCTTCAGGAAACTGGGGTGCCCTTCTACAACAGCAGCTTCGTATATGGGGTGGTGCCTTACCTGGCTAACAAGCGCCATGACCTCGCAACTTCGCCTGTGCTCAGGCGAAGATGGCGGTGTACAGAACGAGGAAGAAGATGCTGCAAGGTGACACTGACGGCTGCTTTGTGGAGCTTCCAATGTTCAGGGCCTGCTCAAGGCGCGTCTCCGGCTGGAGCACGCCATGTACCACACACATGTCGGTGATGTGCGCATCTTCTTCGAACGCTGGGGAGCCGGACAAGCCCCTCTCTGCACCAGCGTGGTGTTCACCTTCTGAAGCGCTCGCTCGTCACCGTGGCGTGCGCGATGACCACCATCACCACGTGACTTTTATTTGTGTTGAGCGCGCTGCATTTAGCGCCACAGCGCGTGGATTTTCAGCGTTTCTTTTCATTTGTGTTGCTGGTGACTTTGTGTATTTCATATCGAAATCGCCTCCAGTGTTGTTGCTGCTGGCGGCAATAAAAGTTTTTAAATGTCAAAAGTTTCTGTCCCTCCAACCATCGTCGCAGCAGGGTGTGTCGCTAATGCGGTCTGCCTCCACCATCAACCCCTAGCGAGGGCCTAGTTTTCTTACCATCATCCTGCCCTCGCCTGAGAGAGTTTTTGTTGCACTTCCCAGTGCCCTCTTTTGCTCTCTGAGCAACATCGATGCTCCTGATCTCTCATCCAGCTCCGTGAGTGTCACCGACCACACAGGGTCATCCTGTCTCCGACCTCTCAACCCCTTCTGAGTCTAAACACACTCGCTACTCGGCGGGCCCGCTGCCTTGCTCACGGGCCTAGTCCTCACCACCCCGACCCCCTGTAGGCCACAGCCTTCCTGTTTCCCGCGTTCTTTACAAAAAACGCTCTTTTTTCTCACCGTCCGCAGCCTCAGCAGTGGCGGCAGAAGCAGCAGCAGCTGCCGCAGCACCAGCGCACGCTGCTGCACCAGCGCACGCTGCTGCTCGACTGGTACAGCAGCGGCGCGCTGACAAAGCCGCCCGCCGACGACGAGGACGATTACGGCTTCACCCTCGTGAAGATCTGGGACCAGATCTGCCGCTTTGTCGGGGAACACAAAGCAGATGTGACTCTCCTCCATGAAACCCACCTTGACGCCACTCTGGAGGCCCAACGCCAGCCTTTCCTAGGCGGCCGGGCCTTCTTCAGCCACGCCGAGGAGAACCTCGCTGGAGTGGCGACTGTCCTCGCTTCGCGGTTTGCACCCGAGTGCGTTGTCTTCAAAGAAATAGTGAAAGGGTCACTTGATTTCCGTCGACTTTGTCCCTCAATAGCTCCAGGGTGAGGTACTTTAACGTCTTTGGTTATTTCGGTAAAGTCACGTATAAAGAGAAAATAAAAAAATGTAATACCAGCATACGACGTTTCGATTCCAAACACGTCGTATGCTAGTATTTATTTATTATTTTCTCTTCATACGTGACTTCACCGAAAGAACCAAAGAGTAATTCCTGCAGTCACGAAAGCTCAAAATAAAGTTTATACTTTAACGTGTACGTGCCGAGCAAGGCCCCCGAGAGGAAGCTCTTTTTCGGCGCTCTGCGGGACGCACTAACGACAGACGACGTGGACGACATGCTCACCGTCGTGGGCGGAGACTTCAACTTGCACCCTCGACCCGGCTCTCGACCGCAACACCGTCGAACCTCACCGAGTAATCCGCACGGCCACTAGCCGAACTCGTGCAGAGACTGGCTCTGCACGACGTGTAGCGACTACGGCATCCAGCCCAGCGGTAGTACTCCTGGCGCCGCTGCTGCTCTCAAGGCAGGATAAGCCTTGCTGGGTACGAACGACAGGACGTCAACGGCTGCAGCGTTAACCTGCTCGGGGGCAGTAAATCGTCCCGTCCGGGTTTTTTGTAATATGAGAATATCCGGCTCACTGACGTATCACACCTTGTCATGGTGATTGGCTTTGCCAGTCCTGGTTTATAGCCAATGGGGGGAAGCCTGGGGGCATGGCCCTGACGTGATGGAAGGGTGACAGCTATGGAGATTGGTTCTGCTGGCTTTGGGCCTCAACCAATGGGGAAATGAGTCAGGGGCGTGGTCCCGGGAGCTGACGAGGGAGCCTGGAAGATTCGATGCAGGCTAACGAGGATTGGCTGAAGCGACCACGTGACCCGGGGATTAAATAGGGGTAGAGAGGAATGACAAGTGGTCAGAACGGGAACCAACGGAGGAAGGGCCACGCGAGAGCGGGATGGCTCCGAGTTGCCACGTGGCAGTGCGTCTCTCTCGACTATCTGTCCCTTCACGTTGTCTACCAGCAGCGTGAAGTAGATGTAACCCAAAGTGAATAAAAAACGGATTCCAGAAGTCGTCTCAAGGAATCTTATTACATTTTGATCACCACCTGGTCTCAGTGCTGCTGCTGCTGCTGCGAATTCCCAGAGTGGAGAAGCACAGCGCTCTACTGGAGACTCAATGTACAGCCGCTTGAAGACAACGATTTAAGCTGCAGGGACGTGCCCCTGAAGAGTGCCCCAAAGAAAGCGCTCTACACGTGGCTGTGTCAAGGCGCTGCATTCCCGCGACCTGGCCGACCTATCGGGCACAAAATGGAGAGACCATTTCTCTCCTTAATTGTGGCCGTCCCCCAGTGGAAACAAATGTACAAGTGTAATAAAGGCAGTGGCGGCTCCTGCAAAATCTCTCAGGGGGGCAAATGTCTGGATGATTTATAAGGATAAGGTCCACCCAAGCAAAGGATAAATTAACAGCTTAAGCATGTAAAGGCAACTTCACTTCTTTAATATTAATGAAAAATAAAGTGACTCTTACAATACATCTTGTTTGTTTCTATACTCACTATTAATACAATCCACTCAAGTTTCTTTTATTAAAGATTCCACTAGGTGGTGACAAATACAATTGTTGACTGAAACGTGCTTACGTATGATGACGTAAGCACGAATGATGACGTAAGCACGCTAGGGCGAGCCCTCCCGGAAGCCATAGAGAATGCATTGCAGCGCCCCCGTTCCAAAAAAACATCTTTGAATGTAAGTCTATGGGGCCACTCGGGGCGATTCTCAGCCGAGTGAAATCGCCCAAAAAGAGGCGGTACTCCACAGAACGTGACATGACGCTGATTGGACTATATCCAGAGGCACAGTGACGGCTAGCGTGACTCTGTGGTTGAATGACATTGGTGGTGCGTCGCCCAATCGCCCTAATGAAGAAACCGCCCTGAATAAAGGTCGTTGAGGCGACTTCTGGAATCCGGTCTTACAGCTTTCCTTCACGCGGCTGACAGGCAGCGTGAGAGGGATAGAGAGAGAGAGACGCACGTAGCCACGTGGCAACCTGGAGCCCCGCTCCCGCGTGGCCCCCTTCCTCTGTTCGTTCCCGTTCTGACCCCGTGTCGTTCGTCTCCACCACTATTTAATACCCGGGTCACGTGGTACGTTTCCACCAATCCTGGTTAGCCTCCATGGAATATTCCAGGCTCCCTCGTAGGCTCCCGGAACCACGCCCCTGACTCATCTCCCCATTGGCTGTGGCCAAAGCCAGCAGAACCAATCTTCTCCTTACAGCTGTCACTTTTCCATTACTTCAGGGCCACGCCCCTAGGCTTCCCCCCATTGGCTATAAACCAGGACCGGCAGAGGCAATCATCATGTCGAGTTGTGATACGTCAGTGAGCCGGATATATCCTCACATTACACAAGTCTCCCGTAGCCAAACGCTGCGGTGACCTCTCGGTGGAGATTGGCACACTGCACGTTGCCATCGGCCGTGTGGCTTAGCCCAATCTTTCTGCGGTGCCAGGGTGGATCTGCCCCACCGGTACTTACGCTGCCAGCGGCTCATACCAAATGTTCCGCCTTTTGGGGACCATTTTCATGGGACTGGGGCTGCCCTTCTACAACAGCTTCATATACGGGGTGGTGCCTTACCTGGCTAACAAGCGCCACGCTTAGTAGCCAGCTTCGTCTGTGCCAAGCGAAGATGGCGATGCACAAGATGATAAAATTTCGATTCAAAGCTTTCGTGACTGCAGGGATTCATCTTCTTGGTTTTTTCGGTAAAGTCACGTAGAAGGGACGTAATAAAATAATTAAAATAAAACATAATAAAATAATTATTTTTTATTTTATAATGTTTTATTTTTATTATTTTATTACTAATAAAATAATATTAATATAAAACAATTAAAGGAGGGTAACGTCTTGGTTTTTTCGGTAAAGTCACGTGGAAGGGAAATGATAAAATAATTAAAATAAAACATAATAAAATAATTATTTTTTATTTTATAATGTTTTATTTTTATTATTTTATTACTTCCCTTCTACGTGACTTTACCGAAAAACCAAGAAGATGAATCCCTGCAGTCACGAAAACATAATAAAATAAAAATAATTATTTTATTATGTTTTATTTTATTATTTTATTACTTCCCTTCTACGTGACTTTACCGAAAAAACCAAGAAGAAGATAAGAAAAGATGCTGCAAGGTGACACTGACGGCTGCTCTTTTGTACTTCCAGTGTTCAGGGGCCTGTTCAAGGTGCGGCTCTGGCTGAAGCCGGTGATGCGCTGGGGGGGGGGGCAGAAAAGCCCCTTCTGTACGGACGCGACGTCACCCTCCTTTTATTGTTTTATATTAATATTATTTTATTATTTCCCTTCTACGTGACTTTACCGAAAGAACCAAGAAGATGTCACCCTCCTTGTCACCTTGTCACGTGCTCACTCGTTGGGCGTGGCCTGCGCGATGACGAACACCACCACGTGACGTTTTTGTGTCGTGCGTGGCGCGTCCAGTGTCACGTGGCTTTTTGTTTCGTCGTGTTTGTGTCGTTTTGTCGCCGGCGACTTTGTGTGTTTCGTGTCGAAATCGGCTCCAGTGCTGTTGCTGCTGGCGGCAATAAAAGTGGTTAAAAAGTAAAAAAATTAACCCGTAAAAACAAAGTTTTTCACTATAAATCCTTTATATGCGTGGCGGCTAGAGTCCTCTCGTCATCTGGCTTGAGATGGCTGCCACCTATGGGTCAGATGATTGTCTGCCACCATTATGCAATTGGTAATTAAATATTTAAAAATTTCCTTAAACAGTGTAAAATTTTGCAATTGTTTTTCACGAAAATAAATTGTCACGCACAACGAGTCTGTGTGGAAAATGTCAGCTCGATTGGATCACGGGAAGTGGGTTAAAAAACGACTGAAAGATTTGCACGGTCCTAAGCAAGCAAGCAAGCACGCAAGCACGCACGCACGCAAGCAAGCAAGCGAACTTAATATAAAGGATTTAATAAGTAAACCCGTAAAAACAAAGTTTTTCACTCTAAATCCTTTATATGCGTGGCGGCTAGAGTCCTCTCGTCCTCTGGCTTGAGATGGCTGCTACCTATGGGTCAGATGATTGTCTGGCAGCATTAAGCAATTGGTAATTAAATATTTTTAAAAAATTCCCTTAACAGTGTAAAATTTTGGAAATTTTATTTCACGAACATTAATTGTCACGCACAACGAGTCTGTGGAAAATGTCAGCTCGATTAGATCACGGGAAGTGGGTTAAAAAACGAGTGAAAGATTTGCACAGTCGTAAGCAAGCAAGCACGCAAGCACGCACGCAAGCAAGCAAGCGAACTTAATATAAAGGATTTAATAAAGAATTTAAAAATATCTATGTCTGTGTCTTTCTTTATCTCTCTCTCAATCTCTTTAATTCTCTCTCCCTCTCTCACCACCTCATTTCTTCTCTTTTCACGTCTATCTGTCTCTTTAGTACTCTCTCTTTGCCTAGTTTTCTCTCTATATTGTTGTTTGACTTGCATCCCACTGGGATTTTTGCACACAGCGTTGGTGTACGGTGTTTTTTCTGCAATATTTTGCTGTCTTTTCTTGGATTTTCTGTTTGCACTTAGTCACATATTCACTTTAAGATGTTTCTTGTTCATGTTTTTTGTTTGTTGCGGTTGCATCCGATTCAAGAGCCGAATGGCTCACAGGGCTATACCTAATACATGAACTTGAACTTGAACTATATCCATCTCCTGTCTTCCATCTATCTCTGTGTCACTCTCCCTCTCTCTCCAACTCCTTTCTTCTGTCTTTGTCTCTCTCTCTGTCTCCCTGTGAGTTCCATTTAACTTGGCCGTGGCTGGCGGTTTTCAAACAAAATATATAAATATGTATTTAATTTATAATAAATATATATTCGCTCCGCGCTTTCATGCCTTTGATCAATTCCCCGCGTAACTGTGTCAGCAGATTTGCGAACTCGTCACTTTGCACGGACAAAAAAACATTTCAGAACGTAACCCTGGAGCCTGGCACATTGATCCCAAAGGGGGCTCAGGGCACAAAGACAAAGAACCCCCGCAAAGCCTCTGCAGACTGTTGGGGCAAGTGCTGTTAGCAGAGGTGGGACAAAGTCATTGTTATGCAAGTCCAAGTCGAGTCTGAAGTCATCAAATTCATGACTCGAGTCTGACTCGAGTCCAAGTCACATGACTCGAGTCCACACCTCAGAGGTGGGACAAAGTCATTGTTATGCAAGTCCAAGTCGAGTCTGAAGTCATCAAATTCATGACTCGAGTCTGACTCGAGTCCAAGTCACATGACTCGAGTCCACACCTCAGAGGTGGGACAAAATCATTGTTATGCAAGTCCAAGTCGAGTCTGAAGTCATCAAATTCATGACTCGAGTCTGACTCGAGTCCAAGTCACATGACTCGAGTCCACACCTCAGAGGTGGGACAAAGTCATTGTTATGCAAGTCCAAGTCGAGTCTGAAGTCATCAAATTCATGACTCGAGTCTGACTCGAGTCCAAGTCACATGACTCGAGTCCACACCTCAGAGGTGGGACAAAATCATTGTTATGCAAGTCCAAGTCGAGTCTGAAGTCATCAAATTCATGACTCGAGTCTGACTCGAGTCCAAGTCACATGACTCGAGTCCACACCTCAGAGGTGGGACAAAGTCATTGTTATGCAAGTCCAAGTCGAGTCTGAAGTCATCAAATTCATGACTCGAGTCTGACTCGAGTCCAAGTCACATGACTCGAGTCCACACCTCAGAGGTGGGACAAAATCATTGTTATGCAAGTCCAAGTCGAGTCTGAAGTCATCAAATTCATGACTCGAGTCTGACTCGAGTCCAAGTCACATGACTCGAGTCCACACCTCAGAGGTGGGACAAAATCATTGTTATGCAAGTCCAAGTCGAGTCTGAAGTCATCAAATTCATGACTCGAGTCTGACTCGAGTCCAAGTCACATGACTCGAGTCCACACCTCAGAGGTGGGACAAAGTCATTGTTATGCAAGTCCAAGTCGAGTCTGAAGTCATCAAATTCATGACTCGAGTCTGACTCGAGTCCAAGTCACATGACTCGAGTCCACACCTCTGGCTGTTAGTAGTCGCAAGTAGCAGCAGCATCCTATGAAGGCGGCACTGTGGTGCACGTGGAGGCGTGTGGGAGTGAATGTGTGGCCAGAAACACACCCTCCCGGCCGCCTTTGTCTCCCTCGTGGTGATGTTTACTACACACCGCACCAGGTACTCATCTTTAAGGCTGAGTCGACCTAGGGAGGCCCAGGATCGGTTCAGCTAATCCCCACTGATGTTAGCCGTGAGCGATTAAACAAATAAAAATTATACCATCACTTTATCTCACCACTTTATCTCACACTATTCTCTCTCGTCGCTTTATCTCTCACCACTTTATCTCTCATCACTTTATCTCTCATCACTTTATCTCTCATCACTTTATCTCTCATCACTATCTCTCGTCACTTTATCTCTCACCACTGTATCTCTCATCACTTTATCTCTCATCACTTTATCTCTCATCACTTTATCTCTCATCACTTTATCTCTCGTCACTTTATCTCTCATCACTTTATCTCTCTTCACTTTATCTCTCACCACTGTATCTCTCATCACTTTATCTCTCATCACTTTATCTCTCGTCACTTTATCTCTCGTTAATTTGTCTTCATCTCCCTCTCTCGATTAGTCGGGTAGAGACGTCCAGATGCGATTCCCGGATAGCCAAAATCGCGAACAGCAAATCCGCAAATAACGAGGGAAAGAATGTTTTTATTTCATGAAGAGCGCTTCCCTCTGATACCAAATCAATTTTTTTAAAACGACATCCCGAGGCGCCAAAGAGTCCCGTCTTAAAATTTGAACAAATCCAACGCTGCAGGCGTTATATATATATTATATATATATCAAATATATAGATTTGTTTTCTCTTGCATTAAAAAATAAAATCGTTCTCAATCTCGTTTCAATTGCGGAGTTTTTCACAGGATGGATCAAGTTTCCGCAGAAAGAGTTGGTTGCTATGGTATACAGGATGTCGTGGGTTCGATCCCGACTTTGATGATGCCTGCTGTATATTTGGAGTTTGCGTCTCTCTCTCATCATCATCACGGTGACTAGGAGATGTTAACGACCTCGCCCGGTATACAGGATGTCGTGGGTTCGATCCCGAATTTGATGATGCCTGCTGTATATTTGTAGTTTGCGTCTCTCTCTCATCATCATCACGGTGACTAGGAGATGTTAACGACCTCGCCCGGTAGGCAGGAGGTCGTGGGTTCGATCCCGACTTTGATAATACCTGGTGTATATTTGGAGTTTGCATCTGTCTCTCTCATCATCATCATCACGGTGGCTAGGAGATGTTAGCTACCTCGCCCGGTATGCAATTGGTCGTGGGTTCGATCCCGACTTGATGATGCCTGCTGTATATTTGGAGTTTGCATCTCTCTCTCATCATCATCATCATCACGGTGGCTAGGAGATGTTAGCTACCTCGCCCGGTATGCAGGAGGTCGTGGGTTCGATCCCGACCTTGATGATGCCTGTTGTATATTTGGAGTTTGCATCTCTCTCTCATCATCATCATCACGGTGGCTAGAAATTGTTAGCTACCTCGCCCGGTATGCAGGAAGTCGTGGGTTCGATCCCGACTTTGATGATGCCTGCTGTATATGTGGAGTTTGCATCTCTCTCTCATCATCATCATCACGGTGACTAGAAATTGTTAGCTACCTCGCCCGGTATGCAGGAGGTCGTGGGTTCGATCCCGACCCTGACGATGCCTGCTGCTGCTGTATATTCAGAGATTGTATCTCGCTCTCTCTCTATATTTTTCTCTCTCCAAGTGGAGCCGTCTCTTATTAGTTGAAAATTATAAAACAATAAATCCAACGTAATGTTAACATTCCAGAAGGCCTACACTCTCTGTGACCTCACCCTAACGCGCTTCCACAATCGGCTCCCCATGTCCTTAACGAGGCACCACACCACCCACCCACCCCACCCCACCCACCCCACTCACCCACCCACCCATCCCACCCACCCACCCACCCTACTCACCCACCCACCCATCCCACCCACCCACCCGACTCACCCACCCACCCACTCACCCACCTCAACCACCCACCCGACTCACCCACCCACCCCACTCACCCACCCATCCACCCACCCTACCAACCATCCCACCCACCCACCAACTCACCCATCCCACCAACCCACCCACCCATCCCACCCACCCTACCAACCATCCCACCCACCCACCAACTCACCCACCCCACCAACCCATCCCACCAACTCACCCACCCACTCACCAACCCACCCACCCCACTCACCAACCCACCCACCCACTCACCAACCCACCCACCCCACTCACCAACCCACCACCCACTCACCAACCCACCCACCCCACTCACCAACCCACCCACCCCACTCACCAACCCACCCATCCACCAACTCACCCACCCCATCAACCAACCCACCCACCCACCCAATCACCAACCCACCCGACCAACCCACCAACCCACCCACCAACCCACCCACAAAACCACCCCACCAACCCACCCACCCCACTCACCAACCCACCCATCCCACTCACCAACACACCCACCCACCAACCCACCCACCCCACTCACCAACCCACCCACCCACCAACCCACACTACCAATCAACCCACCCACCAACCGACCCATCCACCAACGAACCAACCCACCCACCAACCCACCCACTAATAAACCCACCCACCAACCCACTGACCTAACAACCCACCTACCAATCAACCCGGTGGGTGGGTGGGTGGGTGAGCGAGTGAGCGAGTGGGTGGGTGAGTCGGTGGGGGTGAGTCGGGTGGGTAGTGACTGCGTGGGGTTAATTATGGGGGCGTGGGTGGGGGTGTAGGGTGGGGGCAGATGGAAGAGAGGGAGGAGGGGAAGTGAAAAGCTCCACGTCCCACTCTCTCTCTCCATGTGCTTGTGGACATGGTGGAGTGTCAGTGTGTGTGTGTCAGTGTGTGTGTTTCTGTATGTGTGTCTGTATGTGTGTGTGTGTCAGTGTGTGTGTTTCTGTATGTGTGTCTGTGTGTGTCAGTGTGTGTCTGTGTGTGTGTCAGTGTGTGTGTGTCAGTGTGTGTGTGTGAGTGTGTGTGTGTGTAAGTGTGTGTGTGTGTGTATGTGTGTGTGTCAGTGTGTGTTGTGTGTGTGTCAGTGTGTGTTCAGTGTGTGTGTGTATGTGTGTGTGTGTCAGTGTAAGTGTGTGTGTGTCAGTGTGTGTGTGTCAGTGTGTGTATGTGTGTGTGTCAGTGTGTGTGTGTCAGTGTGTGTAAGTGTGTGTGTGTGTGTATGTGTGTGTGTCAGTGTGTGTGTGTGTGTGTGTGTGTGTCGTGTGTGTAAGTGTGTGTGTGTATGTGTGTATGTGTGTCAGTGTAAGTGTGTGTGTGTGTCAGTGTGTGTAAGTGTGTGTGTGTATGTGTGTGTATGTGTGTGTGTGTGTCAGTGTGTGTGTCAGTGTGTGTAAGTGTGTGTGTGTATGTATGTGTGTGTGTGTCAGTGTGTGTGTTCAGTGTGTGTGTGTCAGTGTGTGTATGTCTGTATGTGTGTGTCAGTGTGTGTGTGTATGTGCAATAGCGCTACAGACCGGGCTGAGTCATCACGGCCTCCGGTCGATCGCAATGAGCGGCGGAGAAAGCAAACAGACACTGACTTGTAGCCCTGACTCGTGGTTGTGGTGGTTGTGGTGGTTGTTGTGGTGGTTGTGGTGGTGGTGGTGGTGTTGTAGTGTAGCGGTCAGCGCTACGCTGCGCTACGAACCCGGCGACCCGGGTTCGATTACCGCTCACGGCCAACACCACCGGTGACGATTTTCTGAACCGGACCTGAGCCTCCCCTAGGTCGACTCAGCCTCGAGTACCTGGGAGACAAAGGCGGCCCTGGGTGGTGCTGGCCACCCACCCCCCTCGCGTGCCGCAGTTTCAACTTCTTTCGCGCCGTACGTAGCCGGCAAATCCGAGGTGCTCCCATCACAGGGCAGCTGCTTGCACCCAACAAAGGGGCCGCCCATAAATGACGTCACGCACCTAGAGAGGGGGAGGGGGGTTCAGACATTTGTGACGATGTGTGACGAGGGGGGGCGG
>MU249791.1:87972-102091 GCA_018977245.1 Lethenteron camtschaticum
CCCGTCATCTCTCTCTCTGTGTGAATATGAACATCAATTAGAGACAGCATTTGACGCGGCAGGCATGGAGGCTGCGTCGACAGGTAGCGTTGGGCACTGCCTCAATGGGAGTGAAAGCAGCGCAGTTTGAAGATGTGAATCGACAAGATACGAACGCACGAGGGAAGAGACGATGGTGGTGATGGTGGTGGTGATGGTGGTGGTGATGGTGGTGGTGGTGGNGATGGTGATGGTGGTGATGGTGGNGATGATGATGGTGGTGTGGTGGTGGTGGTGGTGGTGGTGGTGATGGTGGTGATGGTGGTGATGGTGGTGATGGTGGTGGTGATGATGATGGTGGTGATGATGGTGGTGATGGTGGTGGTGGTGATGGTNGTGGTGGTGATGGTGGTGATGATGGTGGTGATGGTGGTGGTGGTGATGGTGGTGGTGATGGTGGTGGTGGTGGTGATGGTGGTGGTGATGGTGGTGGTGGTGGTGGTGATGATGTGATGGTGGTGATGGTGGTGTGATGGTGATGATGATGGTGGTNATGGTGGTGGNGGTGGCGATGGTGGTGGTGGTGATGGTGATGATGATGGTGGGTGGTGGTGATGATGGTGGTGGTGATGGTGATGATGATGACGGTGGCGATGGTGGTGGTGATGGTGGTGTTGATGATGGTGGTGATGATGATGGTGATGGTGATGGTGGTGATGGTGGTGATGGTGGTGATGGTGGTGGTGGTGATGATGGTGGTGATGGTGATGATGATGATGGTGGTGATGATGGTGGTGATGATGGTGGTGATGGTGGTGGTGATGGTGGTGGTGATGGTGGTGATGGTGGCGATGGTGGTCGTGGTGATGGTGATGATGATGGCGGTGATGATGGTCATCCATACTATAGGTTTGTTTTCTGGTTAGATCGCGTAAATATATAAATGTGTCGTCAAACCCGCCACCACCCGACACAGCCAACTCGTAAGGGGTTTGTCACGTAAACAGAACGTGGCCAATTCGTCATAGTTCAGCATCACCGGTTGTGTGTTGGAGGCAAAGCCACAACATTTGCAATCTGATCATCTTTATGGCTATCGGTAAAGTCACCTGGGATGCATCTTCTTGGTTCTTTCGGTAAAGTCACGTAGAAGGAAAATAATAAAATAATAAAAATACAAATTCTATATTTTTTATTATTATATTATATTATCACAGTATATTATATTAATGTATTATATTATATTATTATTATTTATTATGTTAATTAAAAAAAATATAAATAATATTACATAATAAAATAATATGATATTATAATATAACATAATAAAAGAATAAAAATAATAGAATTTTTATTTGTATTATTTTATTATTTTCCTTCTACGTGACTTTACCGAAAGAACCAAGAAGATGAATCCCTGCAGTCACGAAAGCTTTAAATCCAAATTCACCTGGGATGGCTTCAAAGAAAATAACACGAAATAACAAGTGCATTTTCTTTGAACCGACCTACTATAAATCCCTACAGTCACGAAAGCCTTAAGTCAAGATTTACAATCCGAGTTCGACGTTTCGCCGCTAATTGCATCTAGCATTATGAGGCATACGGCCGCCAGACTTGTGTTATGGATGATGGATGATACCAGCTTCACGAGCCAATCATCACGTCATTATTTGATGATTCGCTTCCAAGCAGCAGTAGCTTTCCGAACGGTTATAATTGGTTGCATTTCTCTGAATTGCGACAGATGCTCTAATTAGTCTTGGCCAGTAGTAGCTGGTTTCACACAGAACTTCAGCATCACCAACATCGATTGAGTGTCCGTGTTGGCACGCGCGTTCTGCCACTGCCGCAAATTGTATTTGGGAGAATTTAAAATGTTTTTTGGTGTTCTTTTAGTGTCGGGTTTAACGACACATTCATAATTGCGCGATCTTACTAAAAAATAAAAATAAGTATAACCCGTAAAACAAAGTTTTTCACTATAAATCCTTTATATGCGTGGCGGCCAGAGTCATCTCGTCCTCTGGCTTGAGATGGCTGCCACCAATGGGTCAGATGATTGCATTGCACCATTAAGCAATTGGTAATTAAATATAATATTTTTGTCCTAAAAAGTGTCAAATTTTGGAGAAAAAAATTTCACGAACATTAATTGTCACGCACAACGAGTCTGTGTGGAAAATGTCAGCTCGATTGGATCACGGGAAGTGGGTTAAAAAACGACCGAAAGATTTGCACGGTCCTAAGCAAGCAAGCGAACTTAATATAAAGGATTTAAAAAAACTATATTATGGATGAAATTCGTCGCGACGGCCTACACTTTAAACTGATGATGGTCATGCAGCCAGCATGTTCATGTACCGCATGCCCAGCCACCGCATGCCCAGCCACCGCATGCCCAGCCACCGCATGCCCAGCCACCGCATGCCCAGCCACCGCATGCCCAGCCACCGCATGCCCAGCCACCGCATGCCCAGCCACCGCATGCCCAGCCACCGCATGCCCAGCCACCGCATGCCCAGCCACCGCATGCCCAGCCACCGCATGCCCAGCCACCGCATGCCCAGCCACCGCATGCCCAGCCACCGCATGCCCAGCCACCGCATGCCCAGCCACCGCATGCCCAGCCACCGCATGCCCAGCCACCGCATGCCCAGCCACCGCATGCCCAGCCACCGCATG
The DNA here is from genome assembly GCA_018977245.1 of Lethenteron camtschaticum. Classification (NCBI taxonomy): domain Eukaryota; kingdom Metazoa; phylum Chordata; class Hyperoartia; order Petromyzontiformes; family Petromyzontidae; genus Lethenteron; species Lethenteron camtschaticum. The sequence goes on from MU249791.1 coordinate 90,637, forward strand.
CCCAGCCACCGCATGCCCAGCCACCGCATGCCCAGCCACCGCATGCCCAGCCACCGCATGCCCAGCCACCGCATGCCCAGCCACCGCATGNCCAGCCACCGCATGCCCAGCCACCGCATGCCCAGCCACCGCATGCCCAGCCACCGCATGCCCAGCCACCGCATGCCCAGCCACCGCATGCCCAGCCACCGCATGCCCAGCCACCGCATGCCCAGCCACCGCATGCCCAGCCACCGCATGCCCAGCCACCGCATGCCCAGCCACCGCATGCCCAGCCACCGCATGCCCAGCCACCGCATGCCCAGCCACCGCATGCCCAGCCACCGCATGCCCAGCCACCGCATGCCCAGCCACCGCATGCCCAGCCACCGCATGCCCAGCCACCGCATGCCAGCCACCGCATGCCCAGCCACCGCATGCCCAGCCACCGCATGCCCAGCCACCGCATGCCCAGCCACCGCAGCCCAGCCACCGCATGCCCAGCCACCGCATGCCCAGCCACCGCATGCCCAGCCACCGCATGCCCAGCCACCGCATGCCCAGCCACCGCATGCCTAAACAGCTTTTGTTCGGCCGGATCGAGGGGCTAAACGGGCGCGGCATGGGCTAGAGAAGAGATGGAGTGATGTGGTACAGAGGACGTGGAGCTGAGTGGACTTGCCGATGACTGGTACCAGCGGTGTCAAGATCGGCCTCTGTGGAGGAGGCTCGTGAAGGACGCTACTGGGCAGTTGGAGGCAGTCGCCCTCCAGAAACAACGGAGGCGGAGGATCGACGCTCACAACAACGAGCGGAGCGCCGGGTGGCTAAAGCAGAGCAAGTTGGCGTGGTGCTGGCCAACCCCCCCCCCAACCCCCTCGTGTCGTGTCGGCCTTCTATAGGTGCTCGCTAAAGCACTTGCCCTACAGTCTGTTAAGGCTACACGGGGGACCTTTGTCGTTGCCTGATGGTGATGATGACATGAGAGGAGGGAATTGAAGTTGCGTGCGAGGAAGAAGAGAGAGANAGGTGGGGTGACGTGCAGTGGGTGGGTGGGTGAGTGGTGGGTGAGTGGTGAGTGGGTGGGTGGGTAAGTGGAGAATGGGTGGTGAGGGAGTGGGTGGGTGAGTGGAAGAGTGGTTGAGTGGATGGGTGGGTGACTNGGTGGGTGAGTGTGGGTGAAGGTGGATGAGTGGTGGGTGGGTTGGTTTGTGAGTTAGTGGTGGGTGGTTTAGTGGATAAGTGAGTGGTGGGTGGAAGAGTGGTGTTTGTGAGTGGGTGAGTGGGTTGGTGGGTTTGATGAGTGTGTGGTGAGTGAATGGTGATTTATCGGATAGGTGAGTGGGTGGTGGGTTTGAGGGTGATGTGTGGGTGAGTGAATTGGTGTTGATCGGTGGTGAATGTTTGGTGGGTNGGTGGGTTTGAGGGTGAGTGTGTGGGTGAGTGAATGGGTGATTAATCGGATGGGTGAATGTTTGGGTGGGTAAGCGATTGAGCCGATGGGTGAGTGGTTGGGTGAGTGAGTGAGTAGGTGGGTGAGTGAGTAGGTGAGTGAGTGGGTGGGTTTGTGAGTGGTTGGGTGGGTGAGTGAATGGGTGGTGAGTGAGTGAGTGAGTGGTGGGTGGGTTTGTGAGTGGTTGGGTGGGTGAGTGAGTGGGTGGGTGGGTGGGTGAGTGGGTGGGTTGTAAGTGGTTGGGTGGGTGAGTGAGTGGGTGGTTTGTGAGTGAGTGAGTGGGTGAGTGAGTGGGTGGGTGAGTGGTTGGGTGGGTGGTGAGTGGGTGTGTGAGTGAGTGGGTGGGTGAGTGAGTGAGTGGGTGGGTGAGTGAGTGGGTGGGTGGGTTTGTAAGTGGTTGGGTGGGTGAGTGATTGGGTTTGTGAGTAAGTGGGTGGATGAGTGAGTGGGTGGGTGGGTGGGTGGTTGGGTGGTGAGTGAGTGGGTGGGTGGGTGGTTGGTGGGTGAGTGATTGAGCCGATGGTGAGTGGTGGATGGGTGGGTGGTTGGGTCGGTGGTGAGTGAGTGGGTAGGTGGGTGAGTAAGTAGGTGAGTGAGTGGTGGGTTTGTAAGTGGTTGGGTGGGTGAGTGAGTGGGTGGGTTTGTGAGTGAGTGGGTGGTGAGTGAGTGAGTGGGTGGGTGGATTTGTGAGTGGTTGGGTGGGTGAGTGGTTGGGTGAGTGAGTGGGTGTGTTTGTGAGTGAGTGAGTGAGTGGGTGAGTGAGTGAGTTAGTGGGTGGGTGGGTTTGTGAGTGGTTGGGTGGGTGAGTGGTTGGGTGAGTGAGTGGGTGAGTAGGTGTGGGTGAGTGAGTGGGTGAGTGAGTAGGTGGGTTTTGTGAGTGGTTGGGTGGGTGAGTGGTTGGTGGGTGAGTGAGTGGGTGGGTGGGTTTGTGAGTGGGTGGGTGAGTGAGTGGTGGGTGAGTGAGTGAGTGAGTGGTGTGGGTGAGTGAGTGGGTGAGTGAGTGGGTGGGTTTGTGAGTGGGTGAATGATTGAGCCGATGGGTGAGTGAGTGGGTGGGTTTTGTGAGTGGTGAGTNAGTGAGTGGGTGGGTGTGAGTGGGTGAGTGAGTGAGTGGGTGGGTGAGTGAGTGAGTGGGTGAGTGAGTGGGTGGGTGGGTGGGTGAGTGAGTGGGTGGGTGGGTTTGTGAGTCGTTGGGTGGGTGAGTGATTGAGCCGATGGGTGAGTGGTGGATGGGTGGGTGGTTGGTTGGGTGAGTGATTGAGTGGGTGAGTGGGTGGGTGGGTGGGTGGTTGGGTGGGTGAGTGATTGAGTGGGTGAGTGGGTGGATGGGTGGGTGGTTGGTGGGTGAGTGATTGAGTGGTGAGTGGGTGGGTGGGTGGTTGGGTGGGTGAGTGATTGAGCGATGGGTGAGTGGGTGGAAGAGTGGGTGGGTGGTTGGGTGGGTGAGTGATTGAGNCGATGGGTGAGTGGGTGGGTGGGTGGGTGGTTNGGTGGGTGGGTGGGTTTGTGAGTGGGTGAGTGAATGAGTGGGTGAGTGAGTGGGTGGGTGGGTTTGTGAGTGTTGGGTGGGTGAGTGATTGGATGGGTGAGTGGGTGGGTGGTTGGGTGGGTGAGTGAGTGGGTAAGTGAGTGGGTGAGTGAGTGGGTGGGTTTGTGAGTCGTTGGGTGGGTGAGTGATTGAGCCGATGGGTGAGTGGGTGGTTGAGTGGGTGGTTGGGTGGGTGGGTGTGTGAGTGAGTGGTTGGGTGGGTGAGTGATTGAGCCGATGGGTGAGTGGGTTGGTGGGTGGGTGAGTGAGTGGGTGGGTGGTTTGTGAGTCGTTGGGTGGTGAGTGATTGAGCCGATGGGTGAGTGGGTGTGTGGTTGGGTGGGTGAGTGATTGAGCCGATGGGTGAGTGGGTGGTTGGGTGTGTGAGTGAGTGATTGGGTGGTTGGGTGGGTGGGTGGTTGGGTGAGTGAGTGAGTGGGTGTTGTGACCTCCAGTGTGAGGAGGGTATCTATTTAGACGGCTCAAGGTAGTTTCATCGCCTCCGAGTCACAAAAGTGACCCTGTCGTGACCTCGTCAACGCCTCGGTCGGCCATCAAAAACCCGACCCAATCATCTCCGAGGAATTGGATCTGGATGGAGAGTTTACGATCGGGAGCGGTGGCGCAGCGGTTAGCGCACCGCGCCCTGACCCTTCCACACGTGACTCGTTCTGAAGGTGACACTGGGCTCCGTGGTGCCGAAATGTTGACTACCTCACCTGGTATACAGGAGGTCGTGGGTTCGATCCCGTCCATGGCGATGCCTGCTGCTGTAGATTTGGAGTTTTCGTGTCTCTCTCTCATCATCATCACGGTGGCTAGAAGATGTTAACTACCTTGCCTGGTATACAGGAGGTCGTGGGTTCGATCCCGTCCATGGCGATGCCTTGCTGTAGATTTGGAGTTTGTGTCTCTCTCTCTCTATCACNCATCATCATCAAAGTGGCTTGGAGACGTTAACTACCTCGCCTGGTATACAGGAGGTCGTGGGTTCGATCCCGTCCATGGCGATGCCTGCTGCTGTATATTTGGAGTTTGCGTCTCTCTCATCATCATCATCACGGTGGCTTGGAGACGTTAACTACCTCGCCTGGTATACAGGAGGTCGTGGGTTCGATCCCGTCCACGGCGATGCCTGCTGCTGTATATTTGGAGTGTTCGTGTCTCTCTCTCATCATCATCATCACGGTGGCTAGGAGATGTTAACTACCTCGCCTGGTACACAGGAGATCGTGGATTCGATCCCATCCATGGCGATGCTGCTGCTGCTGTAGATTTTGAGTTTTCGCGTTTCTCTCTCTCCCACATGTAGAACCAACGCCACGCGTGGTGGAGTAATTTTAGTTGCGGCTTTACATTTCCACGTGATCATCATCATGATGATCACCATGATGATGATGATGATCATGATGTGCGGCACCAGTGTTTCGTTAAACTCTCATTTGTGATGGACAGGGGTCGCTTCTGAATTGAAACCCGAAGATCTACTTAGCTCAGTAGTGGGGGGTCTTACCAGCTCAAACACAAACCTAAACAGAGAGGGGTGCATCTTCTTGGTTCTTTCGGTAAAGTCACGTGGAATGGAAATAATAAAATAATAAAAATAAAACATTATAAAATAATTCTTCTTGGTTTTTTCGGTAAAGTCACGTAGAAGGGAAGTAATAACATAATAAAAATAAAACATAATAAAATATTTTAGAAGAGTAATAAATAATAAAATAAAATAATAAAAATATTAAAAATATTATGTTTTTTTTTATTATTTTATTACTTCTACGTGACTTTACCGAAAAAACCAAGAAGATGAATCCCTGCAGTCACGAAAGCTTTAAATCGAAATATAAAATAATTCTCACGACGTTTCGGCCACAACGCAAGCAGCCGGTCATTCGACGCTGTCTTCTCGACAGACCTGTTCTCCCCTGAGGACGGCTGCTTGCGTTGTGGCCGAAACGTCGTGAGAATTATTTTACTATGTTTTATTTTTATTTTTTATTATTTCCCTTCTACGTGACTTTACCGAAAGAACCAAGAAGATGAATCCCTGCAGTCACGAAAGCTTTAAATCGAAATTCAGAGAGGGGTGCTTCAACAATTGTTTAACACTTTCTGGGAACTTGCAACGACAACAACCAACAACGTCACCACGACGAGAAATGTGGCCGCCTCCGAGCTCTGGAGTCCACTTGGAGAATATCCCGGACGGAGCCGTGCGGCCAGCAAATGGGAGAGATTCTCCTCCGCCCCCTCTGTCTATTTAAGGCCACCCCACAGAGACGATCACCCCTCTCTGTACCTGTGTTGCCCGCTGTGTGTATCTTGGTGATATCTGTCTGCTTATATGTCTGTCTATAATTTTTTCTGGTTAGATTTTATGTCGCTGTTTCATTATACCTGATGATGATTGCTTGTGTTGCAATCGAAACGTCGTATGCTATTATTTAATTTATTATTTTTTCTTTATACGCGACTTTACCGAAAGAACCAAAGAATAATTCCTGCAGTCACGAAAGCTCCAAAGTTAAGATTGAGATTATTTGACTTTTTTAATCCGCTAACATTACCTTTTGTTATCACGCTACGGTGTAGCATTATCCCATTCTTTCCTCCCGTTAAATACGATGGTCTCGTATAAGTGTCAGTGATTCTTTTTTTTTAAGCACCCTGCATTGAGTTAGTTGGGTGATCTCTTTCGGTAAAGTCACGTAGAATGGAAATAATAAAATAATAAAAATAAAACATAATTAATTCTCACGACGTTTCGGCCACAACGCAAGCAGCCGTCCTCAGGTGAAGAACAGGTCTGTCGCTGCTTGCGTTGTGGCCGAAACGTCGTGAGAATTTTTTATTTTTTATTATTTTATTATCCCTTCCACGTGACTTTACCGAAAGAATCAAGAAGATGAATCCCTGCAGTCACGAAAGCTTTAAATCGACATGTTTTAATATTCACAGCGATAGTGTTAAACTCGCTTTTGTCGTCAAATCCACGCGCTCCACTCAATGTGTCTCTCGCTGTCTCTCAGCACGAGACCACGTTGCTTTGTACATTATCCCCGCTCGTTTTATAAAGTTCTAGCTCTCTCTCTCATTATCTCTATCCCGTGTGAATATCGCTCATTCATTCACTTAACCGCCAGTGTATTCACTCACTCANTTTCTCTCTCATTATCTCTCTCTCTCTATCCCGTGTGATTATCGTTCATTCATTCACTTAGCCCGTGCATTCACTCACTCATTCTCTCTCATTCTCTCTCATTCTCTCGCTCAATCGTTCATCTTACTCGCTCCCCGAATTCACCCTCTCCTCCACTGATTCGTTCACTTTCTCGTCAATTCACTCATTCGCCAACGCACTCGCACATGTATTCACTCATTCACTGAGCTGATTAATTGCTCACCAATTACCCCACGGATCGCCTCTCCATCCTGGTCACTCACACAAGGTAAAGACCCCGTGTAGCCTTTGACAGACTGTCGGGGCAAGTGCTGTTCGCGAGCACCTATGAAGGCCGGCACGGCACACAAGGGGTGGGCGGCCAACACCACGCCCGGCCGTCTTTGTCTCCCAGTGGCGATGTTTACTGCACAGCGCACCGGGTGCTCATTTGAGGCTGAGTCTACCTAGGAAGGCCCAAAACCGGTTCAGATAATCGTCGCTTGGGGTTGGCCCTGTGCGGGAGTCGAACTCGGACCATAGCGAGTTCGTGGCGTGGCGTAGCGCTAACCGCTAACTTCTTACGCTGCTGCTAACACACAGACAAAGACTAAGATCCCCCTGTAGTATTAACAGACTCATAATCTTTGTTCTAGATTTGAAGCTTTCGTGACTGCAAGGATTCATACTCTTAGGTTTTTTTAGGTAAAGTCACGTAGGTAAGGATAAATAAATAATAAAAATGTATAATAATAAATAACAATAATAGAAATAATAATAGAAATTAAATAATAAATCACGACGTTTCGGAGGCAACACAAGTCTCCGTCATCAGATGGGACCGTCACAGCTAGATTTACCGTATCAAGTGAGGCAGAGATTCCAAGAGACAAGCTCTAAAATACAAGTTAAGGGGTCGGAGATTGGATCAGCGTTTCCCCTAATGATGGTAATTAGTGTGGTGCTGCAGGTTACTTTTTGATGGAGTTAAATAGGGATTTTTGATCGCGGGCCATTGAGGCAGACTCCTCAGAAACCCGCGACCACCACCCATCCTTGCAGCACCTCACGGCTTTCTGAACCTCCGAGCGAAGTCTGCGGTAATCCTCCTACATCTTTGACGTGGGATGCTGTAAGACGATGAGAGTGGGCCTATCGCTATTTCTCAGCCATCCTAACACCTCTTCTGTCAGCCAGGGTTTCTGGGGAGGTCTGGACCGCGTACCCAAAGCAGCCATTGCAGCTGCCTAAGTCATAGTCCTAAACCTCGCACATTTACCCTCAATATCAGGAGGAGTAGGGAACGATGCCAACCCCAGCTGCAAGTGATGACGACATTCTCGCTTGCAACTTTCATCAGCTAGCTGAGACCAGGCCACCTTAGGTGTACACCACCACCGGAGTGGAAGAATGGCAGGCGCATCTTACAGATGACAAGTCGATGGTCATAGGGCAGATCAACTCCACGGTAGGTCCTGGTGTCAAGGACATGGACCCCATCCGCTGTTCCGTCATGATGTAGTCCAGCAGATGTTCTTGCTTGGACCCGCATGCATCTATGATGTTGTGTGGATGCGCTGATACCGGAACAGCGTGTTGGCAATTACAAGCCCATGGGCTGCACACAAATCTAGCAACCTCATACCGTTGTAATTGAGCTGGTCTGGCCCATGCCTTCCAATCACACCAGACCAGATGCCAGCATCATGACCAACTCGGTCATTGAAGTCACCCAACAGATGACTCTATCTCGAGGGGCCACTTTAGCCAGCACTTGCGACAGGAGGTCATAGAAGGCATCTGACTCATCGGCCTTGCCTGCATCCCTCCACGGATGTTCGTCTTCGGTGGGGCATAAGTAACCACGACCACCACTCCTCGCCTCCGATTGATGGGAAGGCGAGCCCAAAGTAGCCTGGGCTTACAGCTTCCCACATCTCACCACCACGCTACCACTCCCTGTTGTTTGGGAGTCTACTGCCCCGAGTAGAGGACTGTCCACCCTCATGGTGGCAGGAGCCAGAGCCGGTCCACCGGACCTCCTGAATGCCACAGAGATCAAGGCGGTACCGGTCCAGCTCCCGACAGAGGAGTGACAGCCTCTCCTCCGCAGTGAGCATTCGAACATTCCACGTGGCCATCCGTAGTGGCTTTTTGTTGTTTCTGGAGGAGCCCGAGGGTAAAGATTCAATCTCCTGGCTCCGCCAAATGGGGTTTGGCCAGGAGACGTCATAGACACCTGTCCCCTGGGACCTCCGGCACAAACTTATTAATTACATTTTTACATGGTTTTGTGGTAATTTATTGAAGGTGGAAAGTGTTATCAGCCCCTCGCACCCGTCCAGAGCCCTCATTTGTCCGTTGTGGTGGTTGCGAACGCCCTGAGTGGAAAGGCCAATCGGAATTGGCCCTCCCCCCACAGCAATGTCCACGACAGCGTTGCCGTCCGGCACCCACGAGGTAGGGGTTGTTTTTGTCGTACATAGACACGCAGACAGACACACACAAAGACACAAAAGATAATGATCCCCCGTATAACGTGCACAAACACAAACACACACACTAAGACAGACACACACAGAGACACAGAGAGACACAGATATACTTCAATTAAAAGAATCATCAGCATCCGCACGGAGCCTTTTGGTTCTTTGGTGGAGCGTCCTCCGCTGGAGCCGCGGAACTCCGTTGCAATAAAAAGTAAAATGAATGTCTCGTGGCCCGGCTCGCTCCAGTTTGGGTCAAAGGAATAAAACGTCCATTAGGGCGTTTTATAGCGTGTGGCTAAATCACCACCAGCACGAAACGATGGCGAGAACGAGAGAGAGAGGGGGAGGGCAGAGAAGGTGTGTGTGGGTGGGGGGGCACACCGCTCGCTAGCGTTAGACATCGAGAACACGTTGCCACTGACCACCACCAGCACCAGAGCAAAAGACAAAGCCCCCGTATAGCCGTAACAGACTGTAGGGGCAAGTGCTGTTAGAGAGCACCTATGAAGGCCGTGGTGCCAGCACCACGCCCGGCCGCCTTTGTCTCCCAGTGGCGATGTTTAACACCGCACCAGGTACTATTTGAGGCTGAGTCGACCTAGGGGAGGCCCGGGTCAGTGGGTTGGCCGTGAGCGGGAATCGAACCCTGGTCGCCTGGTTTAGCAACGTGCGCTAACCGCTACACTACAATACCACCACCACCACCCAACCACCACCACAACCAACCACAACAACCAACCACCTCCACTACAGGCGCCGTCGCCAGAACGAGAATCCGAATTTACACGGTGGCGAAATCCGATGAGCTGTAAAGCGCTATTCTGTTCTTTTCGTTGTCGTCACAGATCGGCAGGCTGACACCAGAACGTCGCTTTGTCGTCCTTCTCGGCACCGTTGTTACCTTCTACTCGTGTGTTGAATGGTGGGGGAGGTGGGTGTGTGGGTGGTGGGGGAAGGTGGGTTGTGGGGGAGGTGGGTGGTGGGAGGAGGTGGGTGGGTGGTGGGGGAGGTGGGTGGTGGGTGGTGGTGGGTGGTGGGTGGTGGGGGAGGGTGGGTGGGTGGTTGTTGGGGGAGGTGGGTGGTGGTGGGGGAGGTGGGTGGTGGGGAGAGGGTGGGTGAGTGAGTGAGTGGTGGGGGAGGTTGGTGGGTGGTGGTGGGGAGGGTGGTGGGGGGGAGGGTGGGTGGGTGGGTGGTGGGTGATGGGAAGTTGGGTGGTGGGGGTGGGGGTGGGTGGGTGAGTGGTGGGGGAGGTTGGTNGGTGGTAGAGGGAGGTGGGTGGGTGGGTGGTGGGTGATGGGAAGTTGGGTAGTGGGGGTGGGGGTGGTGGGTGAGTGGTGGGGGAGGTTGGTGGTGGTAGAGGGAGGGTGGGTGGGTGGACCGTGCCATCTATTTACTCTCCAGAATGCACCAGTGTCATATATCACTCTCCCAGAATGCACAGTGTCATCTATTCACTTTCCAGAATGCACCAGTGTCCTCTATTCACTCTCCAGAATGCACCAGTGTCCTCTATTCACTTACGTAGAAGGCGTGTCCTCTATTCTATCAACTATTTTTTTAAACCAGGTCAGGCCCCACTGAGCTATGTAGATCTTTATCAGAAGTGACCTGGCTATCAAAAAAATAGCTCAACGAAGTGGCATGACAACAATATTATCATCATCATCATCGTGGTGTATGAAATGAGTAGCAGCAGCTAAATGCTCTAGAAGAGCGTGGTGATGTTGATTCTAAATGTGGAGGGAACACCCAGAGGACCCGGAGAAAAATCTACGCAACTACGTGGAGAGACACTCAAACAACAAATATACAGCAGGCCTTATGGTCGGGATTGAACGCACGACTCATGTATACCAGGCGAGGTAGTTAACATCTCTTAGCCACCGTGATTGATGATGAGAGAGAAAGACACGCAAACTACAAATATACAGCAGGCGTCAGGGTTGGGATCGAACCCACGACCTCCTGTGTACCAGGCGAGGTGGTTAACATCTCTTAGCCACCGTGATGATGATGAGAGAGAGAGACACTCAAACTCAAATATACAGCAGGCGTCAGGGTTGGGATCGAACCCACGACCTCCTGTGTACCAGGCGAGGTGGTTAACATCTTAGCCACCGTGATGATGATNAGAGAGAGAGACACTCAAACTCCAAATATACAGCAGGCGTCAGGGTTGGGATCGAACCCACGACCTCCTGTGTACCAGGCGAGGTAGTTAACATTCTTAGCCACCGTGATGATGATGAGAGAGAAGACACGCAAACTCCAAATATACAGCAGGCGTCAGGGTTGGGATCAAACCCACGACCTCCTGTGTACCAGGCGAGGTAGTCAACATCTCTTAGCCACCGTGATGATGAGAGAGAGAGACACGCAAACTACAAATACAGCAGGCGTCAGGGTTGGGATCGAACCCACGACCTCCTGTGTACCAGGCGAGGTAGTTAACATCTCAGCCACCGTGATGATGATGAGAGAGAAAGACACGCAAACTACAAATACAGCAGGCGTCAGGGTTGGGATCGAACCCACGACCTCCTGTGTACCAGGCGAGGTAGTTAACATCTCCCAGCCACCGTGATGATGATGAGAGAGAAAGACACGCAAACTACAAATATACAGCAGGCGTCAGGGTTGGGATCGAACCCACGACCTCCTGTACACCAGGCAAGGTAGTTAACATCTCCTAGCCAGGCACAATGCACCCGGTGCTCTCTATTGCAATTCGTTCAATCCCCTCAGTTGCCTCCCTTCGCTTTTGAGATTCATGAAAAAGAAATTCGTAAATTGCCAAACGCCTCAAATCGATTCTCAGTAAAAACGCATAATGGGTAATTTTAGTA
>MU249792.1:0-71227 GCA_018977245.1 Lethenteron camtschaticum
CAACACTAAGATACGCGAGACACAGTTGACAGCGTGAACGAGAGTGGCGAGATACAACAAGGGAAGAAGCTGGGAGAGGATACGATGATGCGCAGCCAATCAGCTCACGGGATACTGTACATCCACTCGTGCTCTCATTCGTCGCTCTCGCGCCGGGAACCAATCACGTGCCTTGTCTGAGTGCCCGTGGGTATGTACAAAGCCTCAGAGAGTTTCTCTCTTTGTCTGGCATCCTGGGAAACCGTTTCTCTCGCGCATCACGATGAAACAACGCTGCTTTCCGGAATACGGCTGCCGATATGGCGGTATTTTTTAATTTAAATTTTTCAATGAATATTTTTGAAAAATCCGCGATGCACTGAGGCCGCGAAACTTGAACCGTGAAGTGGCGAGGGATTACTGTTTTGCGCCCCGCCCCCTCCCCAAAATACAAAAGTCTATTTTTATACTTTTAGCATTGTGTACAGTCTGGAAGCTAACCACATGCCAAATTTCAAGTTTGTTGCATGTTGGGAAGTATGCTAAACATTTCGAACAGACATTCACAAACTTCCCTTTTTTATATATAGATAAATCAGCATTTTGCGACCGCCACCGTGTGGCATATTATTATGTGCCAGGGACTCTTGAAAGGACAGTGTTAACATTTATCTTAGCATCATATTTAAGGACACTGTTGTTGATAAGAATTTGTCTGGACATGGCACGTGCCTTTTTCTACTCGATCAACCAAAATTAGTACAATGTTGGTCATACAGGAGTGTGATTTCATTCATGAGTAGTATTCACACAGCCCTCATGACACTAACCTACCTAAAGTTATGGTTAAACAAAGTAATCTTGAGTGACTTAATTCTCAGCTCAGACATGATCATCGCAATCATTTCCAAAGAGTGTGGGGTCCTGCGAGAGCAGGTCCCGACTACAAACAGCTGGGCAGCAGAATCGGAAGTAGCTGCGTCGCCCTCGAAATGTGATGTTGCTGCTGTTGTTGTCGCTACTGTTGTCGCTGCTGTATTTGCTTCTGCTGCTGTAATAAACGCAGGGAGTGGTGTTCCGTGATGGATGACGCCTTTGATTAAAGCCTCTGATCAAACTCACCCGATTGACGCCCTTGATCGTCGCATTTGATCAACTCTGATATTGTAGACTCTCACATGTTAAGCTCTATCATAGTGAAACATAATATTATAACCTATGAACTACAACCTATCCATTGTAACGCTGTAAAAGAATATTACCCATTGGGTTTCAATTCCTTGTCGAGAAGGCCGCTCTCCTCCTTTTCTAAAGTTACATGCTAATTTCTCTGCATTCACTTTAAATCGAGGACAAAGTTTTATTCAAAATAAGCGCACAATTACACACTGAGATGCACTTACATATTCATGCATGAAGCACAATGGGCACATTACCCATGTTAATAGACATGCGGATTGTGCCTTCCAAAATTAACAATCGAATGCTAATATCCTGAAAGACAAAGGATTGGATCCAAGGGGGGAGTTATAAGGCGGCTCAGAAGCAGAGCTCATTGCCATTTCGAGAGGGAACTTGATGAGGTTGGACGCTCGACTCGTCGCTCTGCTGATCGCCCTTCAAGCGCGAGACAACGCAGCCTGGCGAGCACAGTTGCTGTGTCGACAGTTAGGCGACTTTGCGTCGGGAGAGTACGTGGCGACATCTTCAGACGGGTTCCAGACATCGATATACCGTGAATCTCCAAGTAAGTGTCTATTTTCGCGGATAAACTCTTAAACGTGTTCGTCGTCAAATTAGCGGGATTTTTTTGCGTCTCGGTTAGACGCGAGTGTCGTTCTTGTTTTAGCAGTTAACAAAATCCAAAACTCAACGTTAAACATCCTTGCGGCTGATAGCGTACTTTTGACTCGATAACAGCGCTGCTGTTACTACGCTCACATGGAGCAGAGACGCTCTCCACAGCCCCACGCACACGGAGGCAAGAAGCCATTGAATTGCTCTGTGTGTGGGAAGTCCTTTTCATGCCATCACATCTTAAGAGACACCAGAGAACGCACACGGGTGAGAAGCCATTCCTGTGCTCTATGTGCGGGAAGACATTTGCACACTCATCACATCTTCAGAGTCACCAAAGAACACACACGGGCGAGAAGCCATTCCCGTGCTCTGTGTGTGGGAAGGCATTTGCACATTCATCACATCTTCAGAGTCACAGAACACACACGGGCGAGAAGCCATTCCTGTGCTCTGTGTGTGGGAAGGCATTTGCAAACTCATCGCATCTTCAGAGTCACCAGGGAACACACACGGGCGAGAAGCCGTTCCTGTGCCTGTGTGTGGGAAGACATTTGCACACTCATCAACTCTTCAAATTCACCAGAGAACACACACGGGCGAGAAGCCATTCCCGTGCTCTGTGTGTGGGAAGGCATTTGCACGGTCATCAACCATGAACAGGCATCAGAAGGTCCACATGATAGGAAACTGAAATCAAAAGCTGAAATTCAAGGTGCTGCAATGAGTCCTGAAGAAATTTCCACCTTCGATCCATGCAGTTGGATCCCGAGAGATGGCTGGATGTAATGGAGTGGCTCGAGAGTCAAACAGAGAGCTCGGGGTGACTGAAAAAATTGGTGGTTTGTAATATTATCGGATGACTTGCCGAAGTGGTGTGATGAGCACTGGCTGTGAGAGGGTTGAATTGTAGTCGTTAGGTGTTCCTGTTGAGCTTGGAATGCGTCTGTAGGTACATCTTTACTCAACATTTTAAACGTTTTTTTCAAGTACATAGCTTTTTTTGATTGGTATTGTACTGGAAAAGTGTGAACATAGGACATAATAAATATTCCCTTCGAGTTTTGACGTAAGAATTATTCCAAATGAATAAAAACGTATTTATAACAAATGTTTGTCCGGTCTTTATTTTATAATGTTCCTAGCAAAAACATGTTAAGATAATTTCAGGTGAGGATCTCCGTCACACAAGTGTGCCCTGAACTGGCAGCATCTTGGCTGTCTACGCGATTAAACACGTGTTCATCAACGTACCAGTCCTTATCCCGAAGTATGTCGGGGTAAACTCTACTTTATAACATGTAAACTGTAATACTATAAACGATAACACTAAACATTAAACGATTATTAACTAGTGTTTGAATTTATAACCATATAAACGGAGGTAAGGTATTATAATATCATTAGAAGCATTAGAATCACAGCGTGATCGTATAAGAATCACGCACAAACCCATTATAACTCATGAGATTATGAATCGTTACAATTTTATAACAATCACAAATTGTGACAAAGCAAATTCCCACAAGCAAACACCACGCTCACGTGACGAATTCTTAAACAAATGCAACACTCAAGTGACAAAACGCCGCAATAAAAACAACATCAATAGACAAATCGTAAAAACAGACAACACACGCACGTTAATAGCTGTTAGAAGAAGACAACACCTAGCACCTTCAACTATACACATCATACAGCCAACTCGTAAATGGGGCGGTATATGACAGCCTTCGCTGCTGTCGACGGGGCCAAGCAGCGAGTGTATAGCATTATATTTAAGGACAATATTGTTAATATCAATTCGTCTGGACATGGCACGTGCCTTGTTCGTCTCGATCAACGAAAATTAGTTCAATGTCGGTCATAAAGGTGTGCGAGTTCATTCATAAGCAGTGTTCGCTGATCCCGATGACACAGACCTACACACAAACAAAGTACTCTTTATTAATTAATTATCAGCTCAGACATCAAAGACGTGTGGGGTCCGCGAGAGCAGGGCCTGGCAACAAACAGCGGAGCAGCAGAATCAAAGTAGCTGCGTCGCCTCGAAATGTGATGTTGCTGCTGATTGAGGCTCTTGATCAACTCTGACATTGTAGACTCTCACATGTTAAACTCTAACATAGTGAAATATAATATTATAACATATGAACTACAAACTATCCATTGTTACGCTGTAAAATACGATTAACTGTTATAGTGCAGAACCACATAATTGGAGGTATGGATTATAATGATACTAATCATTAGAACCACTGAGCTAATTAGAATCACACTGTGGTTGTACGTATGGTAAGTTAATATGCCAACCGGGGTAGATATGCAGGATTAGAATCGAATTACAATTATTCGAATCCCACTCGTATTAGAATCACACTTTCCACGGATGAATGTGTCGTATCAATGGAATCGATAGCCATATAAGTATATACAGTATGCACTAAAGAGTAAACAATCACACATTGTAACATAGATACAAAACATTATTTNAAAAAAAACGTATTTAAAATATATATTCCACTTTTTTAAAACTCAGAATGTCGTCGTTCATGTGGGGAGATGTATGTCTAAGCTGCTTTTAAATCCGTGTGATAACCCAGTCACATCGCCAAACTCCAGTGACAGCACCTTACCCAACTACATCTCCCCAACAAGCAGCCTTACCGATGCTGTATTATGTTTATGGATAACAGAGGTGTGTATTTTCCATGCGCCTTGCCCAAAAGACTGATTATCCGCTAACAGCCTAGCCTATAAACCACCATTGGTGATAGTGTTGTTTGAGAGCAGCTATTAAAGTCGTTTGGCAAACGAGTGGTGGCTGGCCAAACCATGCATCGCTGTTTGTCTCCGGAGTTATGACGGATACAAACCAGACCAAGCGGAGACCATGTACCAGATCGGATTTTGGTTACTGATGTTAGAGTGATTGTATTGTAAGTGTGGTCACTACGCGTCAGTACGTGCTCACCCGAAGCTTGGCGGTTGTTGGCAACGCCACGGGCTGCATTCACTTTAAATCGAGGACAATGGAGGCATGGGAACGTGTTTTTCCATTTATTCAAAATAAGCGCATAATTACACACTGAGATGCACTTACATATTCATGCATGAAGCACAAGGGCACATTACCCGGTATGTTAATATATGCGGATTGTACCTTCCAAAATTAACAATCGAATGCAAATATCCTGAAAGACAAAGGATTGGATCCTAGGGGGAGTTATAAGGCGGCTCAGAAGCAGAGCTCAATGCCATTTCGAGAGGGAACTTGATGAGGTTGGACGCTCGACTCGTCGCTCTGCTGATCGCCCTTCAACCGCGAGACAACGCAGCCTGGCGAGCACAATTGCTGAGTCGACAGTTAGGCGACTTTGCGTCGGAGAGTTCGTGGCGACATCTTCAGACGGGTACCGTGAATCTCCAAGTAAGTGTCTATTTTCGCGATAAACTCTTAAACGTGTTCGTCGTCAAATTAGCGGGATTTTTTTGCGTCTCGGTTAGACGCGAGTGTCGTTCAGTTAACAAAATCCAAAACGCTAAACATCCTTGCGGCCGATAGCGTACTTTTGACTCCGCTGCTGTTACTACGCTCACATGGAGCAGAGACGCTCTCCACAGCCCACGCACACGGGGCAAGAAGCCATTCAATTGCTCTGTGTGTGGGAAGGCATTTTCATGGTCATCAAGTCTTAAGAGACACCAGAGAACACACACGGGCGAGAAGCCAAAGACATTTGCACATTCATCACATCTTCAGAGTCACCAGAGAACACACACTGGCGAGAAGCAATTCCCGTGCTCTGTGTGGAAGGCATTTGCACGGTCATCAACTCTTCAGAGTCACCAGAAAACACACACGGGCGAGAAGCTATTCCTGTGCCCTGTATGTGGAAGATATTTGCACAGGCATCAACTCTTCAAACTCATCAGAGAACACACACGGGCGAGAAGCCATTCCTTTGCTCTGTGTGTGGGCAGACATTTGCACGTCATCAACTCTTCAAAGTCATAAGAAAACACACGGGCGAGAGGCCATTCCTGTGCCCTGTATGTGGGAAGACATTTGCGCAGCATCAACTCTTCAAACTCATCAGAGAACACACACGGGCGAGAAGCCATTCCTTTGCCTGTGTGTGGGAAGACATTTACACAGTCGTCAACTCTTCAAACTCATCAGAGAACACACACGGCGAAAGCCATTCCTGTGCCCTATGTGTGGGAAGACATTTACAAACTCATCACTCTTCAGATCACCAGAGAACGCACACGGGCGAGAAGCCATTCTGTGCCTGTGTGTGGAAGGCATTTGCACACTCGTCAACATGAACAGGCATCAGCAGGTCCACAATCATAGTAAACTGAAATCAAAAGCTGAAATTCAAGGTGCTGCAATGAGTCATGACGAAGTTTCCACCTTCGATCCCATGCAGTTGGATCCCGAGAGATGGCTGGATGTAATGGAGTGGCTCGAGGATCAACCGAGAGCTCNGGGTGACTGAAAATAATGTTGCATGCGGTTATACCTATTAAGCTGTCTTGAGTACTTGTGTGTTTAACTCTGANCCTTTAGTTTTACAGTTTTGAGAGTTTCTTGACGTGCACGGTGGTGGTTTTGATGTTGGCGGATTACTTGTTGAAGTGGTGTGATGAGCAGTGGTTGTGAGATGGTTTAATTGTAGTGTTTAAGTCTTCCTGTTGAGCTAAAGTTGGAATGCATCTGTAGTTAGATCTTTACGCAACATTTTAAACGGTTTTTTCAAGTATAAAGCTTTTTTTTGGTAATAATCGACTTTAGATAGCCGACTTCAAGAGGCACAGTGATGTGGTGAACTAATAAGGAAATCATGAGGAATGACACTTTAACGCTTTGGTATTCTGGAACGGATATGGTTTGCATTGTACTGTAACTGTTTGAACATAGGACATAATACATATTCGTAAAAATGATTGCAGATTAATAAAAAGTATTTTAACAAATGTTTGTCCGTTATTTATTTACAATGTTCATAGCAAAAACGTGTTAAGCGAGTTTCAGGTGGAGGATCTTCGTCACACAAATCTGCCCTTAACCGGCAGCATCTTGGCTGTCTCTCCATTAACATGTGTCCTTAAGGGGAAAGGTCCCCATTATAAATGTTTCGCAACGTTACGGTCCCTAATCATCAAGTATGACATGTGAACTGTACACTATAACATCAAAAATGTAATACTATAATCTATAACGCTCATATAACACCACAGATACGGTATTATTAGTTTTGAACAAAGACGGTCGTGATTATACGATAATAATATTATAATCGCAGAATGTTAGTGTGGCCATATGCATGTTAAGTGAATGCGAACGGAGGTAGGATTGCAAGATGAATCATTACAATGATTAACCACTGTAGTCCATTATAAACAGTCCACTGTTGATGAATGTCATGTTAAAAGAATTTAAGGTGAAACATATGTGTATAACAATCACACATTAAACATAAACATCTTGTTTAAAAATGTTATTAAAAAAACAATTCGGACTTGTGGGGAGATGGACGCTGGATCGGATCGTCTCCGCTGCTGTTGACGGGGCCAAGCAGCNAATTTTACTCGTCACAGCGTTATCCAAACTACATAACAAGGCACCTTCCCCTGCTGTGTATTAGCCGATATGGACGATTTGAAGATAACATTCGTCACGAAAAGTATGACAATGTCTTTCATAAAGGAGTATGAGTTCATTCATGAGTGGTATTCGCTAAGCCCAGATGGCACTAACCTGCACTCAGTTATGTTGAAACAAAGTAAACAGTCGCTCAAATCTCAGCTCATGGTCATTGCAATTATTTCCAAATCCGCGTGGGTCCCACGAGGACAGGGCCGGCCAAAAACTCTCACATTATAAACTCACACTGTAAGCTCTAACATTATAAACTCTAACAATATAACTGTTATAGCTATACATTGAAACGCTATAATAATAACACTGGTAACTACTTTCATAGTAAAATCTAATAATTGAACAAACCCACTATGAGCTCGTGAGATTATGAATCGTCACAATTCTAATGACTCCAGACTCTGTAGACTGTAGAGGGTTATTTTATTTAGCCTGTAGGTTTTTACCCTTTCAACTGGTACAAAAACGGACACCTTTATGCAAGGCATCATGTTTGCAATAACCACAACACAAGCAGGCAGAATGCAAACAAAAAGAAACAACTCTGATGACGATAATGATATGTATTGTCCTTGAAGTTGATTGGGTAAAAACCTATTACTATATTTTGCCACTGGTGAAGGAGGTCTTATAGTGTAAATCTTTATATCCTATTGTCACCGCTTGTCCCTTAGTAGATGCACTGTCTTTACATCAACATATTTTTAGAAGCCACGTGAGTCAGGGCAGTGAGATGTGCGGTTGCCAAAGTGAAACAACGCAAGCCTTGATGGTTAAGAGTATTGCTCACCGAGAGAAATCTCCCCAATGGTACGTCGATAATTCCGAACCTGAGAGTCGCATCTTAGAGTGTCATATTTTGTTTAGAATAAAATTGCTTAACACCAAGTGTTCGAGTGCTTCTTTCCAGTCCATGCAAAACTGTCTTATTCATAAGAACTGTAACCTGCGTTGAGATATGAATTTGGAGACCTAACATAACATAAACACACTAAGATAATCAATAAATGTTTAATCAAAGATAATCGGTTATCCGATTGATACAACTCTGGATAACGAAACTAAGCATAGTTATCATAACTACACACATTAACATAATCGCAAGCATTCGCATAAATTAATACGATTATCTCCGTGATTATCAAATTTTATGGTGAAATTTCTCACTTTATTGTATATATAGACTACTCAGACTAAACACAACCGAGGAATGCACTTTTTTTAAAAAATACAGCTGTAAAAATTCGTTAAATTTTAGTCAAAAACGGCAGAGGTTCGTATGCGATTTCCTGTTTGGGACGTGAACATTTAATCGTGAAATTTCCCACTTTTAATGTAATATAGAGCATACTAATGCTTAACAAAATGGAGGAATTCACTTTTCTTTTTACTTCTAAATTTATGCATGAAATTCCACACTTTTTAACGTAATATATAGGCTACTCAGGCTAAACACAACCAAGAAATGCAGTTTTAGTTGAAAAATAAAGCTAGGAAATTGGATTTCGATTTAAAGCTTTCGTGACTGCAGGGATTCATCTTCTGTTCTTTCGGTAAAGTCACGTAGAAAAAATAATAATCTTTCTGACAGACCTGTTCTTCACCTGACGGCTGCTTGCGTTGTGGCCGAAACGTCGTGAGAATAATTTTTTTTAGTTTTATTTTTTATTATTTCCATTCTACGTGACTTTACCAAAGAACCAAGAAGACTAGGAAATTGGACCAATTTTTCCAAAAACGGCCTAGGTTAGTATGGCGATTTATTTTATGGACGTGAAAATGTCATTGAAATGTCGCCAGCGGTGTGCTGGAGAGCCAAGCAACGACATGTACAAAGTGCTGCTCATAGCGAGCAGCACCGATGGAGGTCGTCACGGCACACGAGGGGTGGGTGGCCAGCACCACGCCCGGCCGCCTTTGTCTCCCTAGTGGCTGTTTACACACCGAACCGGGTACTCGTTTGAGGCTAAGTCGAAACTCGCTCTTTCTGTCAACAAACTTGAAATCTGANCCCGCCTCTGACGTCACCGCTCAGCGTGACCTCATCGGCGTCAAACGCCAGGGGAGGTGTTCCTCGCTAGTGACGTCATGTCACCCACCCCGACCACGCGCTCTTGAGCGTGACGTCATCTCGCTCGGCCGCTGCCGATATCTGTCCAGTGCCAATCCTTATTTGGGCAAAGCCACGCCCGGTAACTGGCGGCTCATTAACATAATGTATTCGTGAAAGCGTCGCGAGTTGAGAGCCGCTCATTGTGGGAGGGGAGTGTCATCGTACCCGCAAGTGACGTCATGTCGCCTGCTGCCGCGTGACGTCGCGAGGGACCAGGAAGTTGCCGCTCCACCCGTGAACTGAAATCCGAGGTGAGAAATCCTCATCGCGTGTGGTGGTGGTTGTTGTGGTGGTTGTTGTTGTTTATTGAGGTAGAGCCTCACTCTATCTCTCGTCGGGATGTTATTGAGTAGCAGCGAGCATGGAAGCGATGTCCAGGTTGGAACTTATCAACGTGGGGCCTTGCCTCCTGCCCTCGCCTGATCGCGTTTGCTTCAATTATCTCGCTTAAGTTTAATTTCTCTTCACCCGGCTCGCCACTTTGTAACTTAGTTTTACTTTAAATATTAACACAGTTTTATTTTTACCAGGCCAAGCCCGCTGAGCTGTTATACCGCTCTTGTTTTCAGAAGTTACCTTCCCACAACAGCAAGGTGAGGTTTGTCAACAGCGTGGCGTTGTTCACTCTAGACGCGTGGCGGTGTTCACTCTGGACGCGTGGCGGTGTTCACTCTAGACGCGTGGCGGTGTTCACTCTGGACGCGTGGCGGTGTTCACTCTAGACGCTGGTGGTGTTCACTCTAGACGCGTGGTGGTGTTCACTCTGGACGCGTGGCGGTGTTCACTCTAGACGCGTGGCGGTGTTCACTCTGGACGCGTGGCGGTGTTCACTCTAGACGCGTGGTGGTGTTCACTCTAGACGCGTGGCGGTGTTCACTCTGGACGCGTGGCGGTGTTCACTATAGACACGTGGCGGTGTTCACTCTAGACGCGTGGTGGTGTTCACTCTAGACGCGTGGCGGTGTTCACTCTAGACGCGTGGCGGTGTTCACTCTAGACGCGTGGCGGTGTTCACTCTGGACGCGTGCGGTGTTCACTCTAGACGCGTGGCGGTGTTCACTCTAGACGCGTGGTGGTGTTCACTCTGGACGCGTGGCGGTGTTCACTCTCTGCATGTGGAGTGGGACAACCGGGAGATCCGGAGGGAAATCCACACGACCACGGGGAGAGAGAGAGAGAGAGACACGTAAGCTCCAAATATACAGCAGGCGTCAGGGTTGGGATCGAACCCACGACTTCCTGTATGCCAGGACAGGTAGTTAACATCTCACCACGGAGAGACATGCAGCCTCGGCTGTGTTGGTTGATCCTCAATGAATTACTTGTGGAGTGAGGAAGCATTCATACTGAGCGGATGAAGGTAGCCAGGCATGGGTCTGGACACGCCACCACCTGTGAACCATGTCACTGAAAAACCCTGAAAATTTGATTCTTGTAAGAAAGAAAAAAGCTGAAAGAAATCAATTTAACTAAATCGGATGTTTTTCACTGAAGGAAATTTAACCTTAACCCACTTCGACGTAAGGTCGATTTTGGCAACTCGGAAGGGAATGACGTGGCAAGCTGAAAATAGTCACGTTCACTTAGACATTCCAGACAGCATAAGTTGTGCAAATTTAATTATGCTAGAGCTCAGCGTTGGAGAGTTTTTGGTGCTTCACACAAACAAACAGATGTAATTTCTGCTTCATATTTAAGATAGCAGTTGTACCTGTTCTTCACACGGATATGTATTGAAACTCCGAGAAACCAATGGCTTTATCGGCCAGGAGCGAAGCACACCTAAAATCTCCCGGCACGCTGTTAACAGCTCTAGAAGTACGGCGCACGAAGAGCCATATGGTAGGGGTAAGCGTTGCAGAGCGCTTAACTCAGGTGTGTTGCGGGTTGACGCCACACACTCCATGGTCATTTCTCCCCCCCCCCTCCCAAAAACAAGTCTATTTTTATAGTTTTTACATTGTGTACAGTATGGAACCTACCCACATGCCAAATTTCAAGTGTGTTGCATGTTGGGAAGTATGCTAAACATTTCGAACAGACACACGTATCCACACATTTCCCTTTTATATATAGACTAGCTTTACTACCCGGCTTCGCCCGTGACTTGGATTCTTGTCTTGGATTAAAACAGTGCCTACGTGGAGTGTTTGGGGGGGGGGGTGACGTCAGCAAGCACACTGCGTAACGCTGCCGCATGCGGGTGTGACATCACAGATGTGATGACAGATGTGATGTCACCGCTCACTTGCGTGCAAAATAAATGCATTACAGTGATCCTCGTTTATCGCGGTTAATGGGACCGGAACCCTCGTGATAGGTGAAAATCCACGAAGTAGGATTGGCCCCCTAGGAATTTCCGTATATGTGTGTGTGGGTACCAGAATGTTTAAAATACGTATATTTATACTTTATATATATATTTTACTTAAATCTATTTAATTATAAACCTTAATATTATACATTCACTCTCTCTCTCATACGATACGTATTATGGTGTTCTACACTCACCAGTTAATTTCGAACACAACACTAAGATACGCGAGACACAGTTGACAGCGTGAACGAGAGTGGCGAGATACAACAAGGAAGAAGCTGGGAGAGGATACGATGATGCGCAGCCAATCAGCTCACGGGATACTGTACATCCACTCGTGCTCTCATTCGTCGCTCTCGCGCCGGGAACCAATCACGTGCCTTGTCTGAGTGCCCGTGGGTATGTACAAAGCCTCAGAGAGTTTCTCTCTTTGTCTGGCATCCTGGGAAACCGTTTCTCTCGCGCATCACGATGAAACAACGCTGCTTTCCGAATACGGCTGCCGATATGGCGGTATTTTTAATTTAAATTTTTCAATGAATATTTTTGAAAAATCCGCGATGCACTGAGGCCGCGAAACTTGAACCGTGAAGTGGCGAGGGATTACTGTTTGCGCCCCCCCTCCCAAAATACAAAAGTCTATTTTATACTTTTAGCATTGTGTACAGTCTGGAAGCTAACCACATGCCAAATTTCAAGTTTGTTGCATGTTGGGAAGTATGCTAAACATTTCGAACAGACATTCACAAACTTCCCTTTTTTATATATAGATAAATCAGCATTTTGCGACCGCCACCGTGTGGCATATTATTATGTGCCAGGGACTCTTGAAAGGACAACAGTCCAAGTCCATAATTTGCAATAAGTAACAGCAAAGCAGTTACAAGCGACTCGCAGAATTGTGCGCAGTTGCGTATACAGTACACGGCTTCCCTGAAGGCAAACACCTTCAGCGAGCGCGATGCCGATCACACGCGTCGAATAAAAAGTAAGGACAAGTCCTTACTAATAACTCTTTACTAACAACGCCTTACTAACAACTATCATTATTTCTAGATTTGAAGCTTTCGTGACTGCAAGGATTCATACTCTTAGGTTTTTCGGTAAAGTCACGTAGGTAAAAGATTAAGTAAAATAATAATAAATGAAAATAAATCAATTAAAATCACGACGCTTCGGAGGCAACACAAGCCTCCTTCATCAGGTGTCAAAAGGCACAGCAAAATAACTGTAGTGGGAGTTATTTGTAATGGGGCATTTAATATATAGGGTAAGAGGAGGGGGAGGAGCCAAGGGGGACGGGTGCAGGATGGGGGGGTTGCAGTGTGGGTGGAGCCAGGAATGTGAAAATAGTAAAACGTTGTAGGAAGGTGAATATAGTAAAACGGCATCTAAATAGTCATTGGAGGGAGGATGAAGTGTAGGATGGGGGGGGGGGGGTTAGGATGTGGGTGGAGCCAGGAAGGTGAAGGTGGAACTAAAAGACAGCGTCACGGATGGTGGAGGAGGGACGCAGAGCGGGGGGAGTGGCGATTTAAGTTTAACATGGTTAATCACATCTTTCCAATGATTGCTCAATTTGAATCCATCTTCTCGGGTGAAGTTATGTCTGTGTTTGTATATCTGTATGGCTTCATGGACAAATCTTTGGTGGTATCAGCCGGCTTGCAGAGTACCTTCGTATCGGAGAAAACGATATCATGATCACCCACAGCATTGTAACAATGATTGGCAATGGCTGAAGAATTTGTTCTGCCATGTTTCAAATCTGATTTGTGTTCGCGAATTCGGTCCGAAATATGTTGTTTCGTATCCCCGATATACAAGTCCCCGCAGGTACAACTCAATTTGTAAACACCGGGGTACTGTTAGTCCGGAATGACATCCTTTACGGATGGGATCAGATCCCGGATTTTATGTACTGTACTGAATCAGACTTGGATCTTATGTTTGTTTAGAATTTTGGAGATCTTTTTGGTCACGCCTGCTATGTATGGCAACGTGACAGTTTTGATCGGAGTTTCAAGTGGTTGTTTCTGTATGGTGGGAGAAACAGCTTTGCGGATAGTGCGGACAAAGTATCCGTTCATCTTGAGGCCAAATGTACATGTTTCAGTTCACTGGCCAGGTGGTGTTGGTCAGAGATGCAATGAGCTCTCTGGTATAGTGTTTTGATGAGAGAATTCTTTTGAGCCGGATGTGGTGGAATCAGGTTTCAAGTAGGAATCTGTACTAGCAGTCGCCGCCCGCTTGCGGGCGGTGTGTATATGCTTGGTTGGTGGGAGTTGAAAGTGGCTGGACACAATAGACATGTTTTGTGATTGTTTAATGTTTATTTTTGTGAGGTTATATGTATTTTATGAGACGCTCAATCGACAATATTAAAGAATGCAATTATTCAAATATAGAATGCAATTTATTGAAATATCTGGCGATACACGATATTCTTCGTGTACACTCCGTCTTCCTCCTCGTCGTCAGGTCCCTCAATAAGCGCCTTGATGTTGGATCTTGCCGTCACTCGCGATAGTGCCACGTACAGTTGGCCGTGCGAGAAGCATGGCGTTGGTAGATATAATCCCAGGTTGTGAACAGTTTGCCCTTGCGCCTTGTTGATGGTCATCGCGAAGGCTGGGACAATGGGGAACTGTTTGCGCCGAAGTCGAAATGGGAAGTCCTTCGTGTCCAATTCGCGGCGGATATGGTTGTTCTCAAGCAGCGAGTCCAAGACCAAGTGTGGGTACTTGGAAAGCTGCAGGAGGTCGTCAAAGTCTGACAGAGCCATCCCACCTGCCGCGAGGAACTCGTGGAGGCTGTGAAGGTCTTGAAATTTACCATTTCTTTTATTTTCTTTGATGCTGCTAATCCTGCATAATGCACGGGCATAAGTAGTACTAATCACATACCTGCATTTCCCATATCCCCTCCCTTTGATGCTGCTAATCCTGCATAATGCACGGGCATAAGTAGCACTAATCACATACCTGCATTTCCCATAAATATGCTAAATTCCTCTTGATATGCAAATTATTTTGTCAAGGCGCCCTTTCCCCCCCTTCCAACCCAGCTTATTTATATGCTCCAAGCACGTGTGCTGTTTCATTCAGACGCTGTCGCCTCGACAGACCTGGTTTTCACCTGAGGATGGCTGCTTGCGTTGTGGCCGAAACGTCGTGAGAATTCTTTTATTATGTTTAATTTTTTTTATTTTATTACTTTCCTTCTACGTGACTTAAGAAACCAAGAAGGTTTACTATTTCTTCTTTGTTGGTCAGCTGGCGGTACTGGTACTCGTAATCGCGAGCCAATTCGTCTTAGAATTTATCCCAGAGAGCCTTCGTATCTGCTGGCATGGAATACAGCAGAATCGTAGCGAAGAGTTGACGAAGCTGGTACGGCATCTGAAAGAACGAGGCTTCTTCCAGACACGCAACCCATTCGCGATCGCTCTCAAGGTAGCCGCTCGCATGGCTGCTTCCAGCGGTTGGTTTTGTTTTATTTTATTCGTAACGCACCATCCATATGCGCTCCACCATCCACCATGCCCTTGCATCGCAAAGACACAGCTCCGGTGTGCGTCAGCGTGTGCGCCATCCACAGTGACATTGGTCAGCAATTGCACCGTTCCGATCGCACACAGGTTAGCCCCTGCATCCTCCGTCTGTATGTACACACACAGACAGATGCGCTATGGGGCCACCTATTTTTTTCTCATATTAAAATGTATTTTGTTGGTGTGTTTACGTTTACGTATTCCCATTGTGGGTGTTTTACGCATGCATCAGATTTTTGGGTTCCTCACATATGGTATCAGAGGTGTGGGTCACTCTCAATCGAACAATAACGGGGATCGTTTCAATTATGACAGCTTGCAGATAGAAACATTGCATGATCGTATACTAATAATGACAGAATTAGTACCCCAGTGGAGGGCATCCCCCACCCGGCGCTTCTTACCGGTACTGTGAGACTTACAAATCCAGACCTCTCCTCCTCCTGAACCGTTCACAATACCCTGTGGTAGTACCATAATCATCTCAATAAAGCGATCACTTTCCAATGCCCATTTTGATCTCGGGAGTTACCCGGGTGGTGTCACACTGTACTCATTGTTTTAGCATGTCGCAAATTCCGATATGGCTTGTGCAATGGCCAGAGAGTGACAGCGGCGGGGGCCGGGCTGCAACCTTTTTAGACAGTTTATAACATTTCAAAGTGCATGGGATTGGCACTCCAAGACATCATAAATGTACAGTAACGCCAATTACACAACCGAAGTAGACAGCAAGCCGTCCATGGAGACGTGATCAACGTCAATACATAATAATGGTAATAAGCCGGATAAACCGAAAAGTACCCATTGTACCCATCAAACAGTCAGCTGGGTTGCCCCATGGGGGTATTGACCCATGGGCGAAACTGTAGTGGGCGCTACGCAACTTGCCGTCGTCCCGGCAGGTGAAGCTGACAGCTCAGTCCGCTAAGACTTACTGTATAGCGACCCCTGCCTACTCGTAAGGTAAAGTTGTTTGGGGACTCCACTAATCGCAGCACGCAGCACCCATTTTTTACATAAATATACGTAATATTAGCGTAACTACCATTCGCACACTTGCATACACACCACACTCGCACAGCGCAGGGTCTGCGCCCACAGTGCACTGCAGCACTGCGGCACAGACCTTGCCAAACCTATGCTATCGCTCTCTTCCGGGCGTGTTATTTATTTTTATCGAATCAAAGTGAGCTGTGGCTTTTTGCCGGCTGTTTTATTTTCATCGAATCAGAGCGAGCTGTTTGGGCGGGTCCGTAAATAAATTAACGTCCAGATACGCACGCAGACGACCAAACCAGCGTAGTTGTTTAAGATTTTGCGTTGCGACCATCACTGTGAATATGGTGTTGCGTGAAAGTAGGTGCAATTGTTGGCCGAAGAGACGCTGTTGTGCGGCAGGTTTATTTATTTATATTTGTCGAATGAAAGTGAGCTGTGGTTTTTTGCCGGCTGTTTTATTATTTTTTATCGACGAATCAGAGCTAGCTGTTTGGGCGGGTCCGTAAATAAATTAACGTCCAGATACGCACGCAGACGACCAAACCAGCGTAGTTGTTTAAGATGGGTGGCCTTCCTGTAAACACAATGTCCCAAGGATCCATCAGGTCTCCTCTCAAACAGAACATCCAAGAATGGTAGTTTGCCATCTTACTCCACTTCCATGGTGAATTTGATGGATGGGTGTCTGGAATTGATGTGGTCCAGAAAATGGTTCAATGCTGGGAGGCCATGTGGCCAAATGACGAAAGTGTCATCCACATATATCTTCCACAGGGAAGGACGCAGGGTGGACGTCTGGATAGCATCTGATTCAAACTTTTCCATGAACACATTCGCTATCACTGGTGACAAGGGGGAGCCCATGGGGTACCCTCATTCTGTTTGTAGAAGGTGCCATTCCAGGTAAAGTAAGTCTTGGTGAGGCAATGCCTAACCAGCGCAGGTACATCCGAGTTCAGTCCATGTTGGACCAAGTCTTCGATTATTGTTAAGGTGTCCAGAACTGGGACTTTGGTAAACAGAGATACCACATCAAAACTGACGAGGATATCGTCAGGAGACAGTACCATGTCCTTGACCATAGAGACCAATTGGGTTGAGTTAAGTACTGCTGTCGAGGTCTTGCCAGTGAAGGGGAGCAGAGTATCTGATAGTAAACGGGCCAGTTTGTAGGTAGGAGAGTTGATTGTACACTATGGGTCGTAGTGGGGAGCCTTCTTTATAGATCTTATAGATCTTGGAGGTCTTGCAGCCGAGGGTTTTAAGGAGGGACGTTTGGTTGGTTCGATTAGGGACGTCGAACTCGTGATGATCTTGTTGGTCTTTGTCGTTAGGCTGTTAGTCGGATCCTATTGATGATCTTGTTGGTCTTTGTCGTTAGGCTGTTAGTAGGATCCTACTAACAGCCTAACGACAAAAACCAACAAGATCGAACCAACCAAACGTCTTTTACGAGGATTCATGTCTGCATTTACCACAATACTTGCAGTCAAATGCAAACAAAACACACTATGATAATATATGCATTTTTCGATTTAAAGCTTTCGTGACTGTAGGGATTCATCTTGGTTTTTTTGGTAAAGTCACGTAGAAGGGAAGTAATAAAATAATAAAAATAAAACATAATAAAATAATTCTCACGACGTTTCGGCTACCACGCAAGCAGCCGTCTTCAGGTAAAGAATGAGACACTGCCAAGCTAGGAGCTTATATATAAGCTGAGTTGGGGGTGTAAGAAGAGGCCTTAACAAAAGAATGTGCATATCAAGAGGAATTTTGCATATTCATGGGAAATGCGTAGGAGGTGGGCGGGGGGGTTTCAAAGTCATATTATGCCCATGCATTATGCAGGATCAGCAGCACCAAAGGGAGGGGGCAGGGGTAGCATTAACAAAGGGAGGGAATGTTAATAGTATGTAGAAGCAATGAAACATGTGAATGGGAGAGCGGTGGCAGGATACCCGCAGCGGAGCAAATAATGCATTCCCTGTGGAGAACACAAGATACACAGTTAATGCCAGTGAGTGGACTGCGGTCTGAAAGTCACCGTAAACATGAACAACAATCAGTTAAGATCCGAAATGGTGTATTACGTCCTTCCAATGATTGCTGAGCCAGAATCCATCTTCTCGGTTGAAATTGTCTCTGTGTTTGTATATGTGGATCGCCTCATGAACGAATCTCTCATGGTAGCCAGATGGCTTGCAGAGAACCTCTGTCTTGGAGAAGTCAATGTCCTGTGAGCCCACTGAATTGTAACAGTGATCTGCCACGGCTGAGGTGTTTGTCCTACCGTGTTTCAGGTCTGCTTTATGTTCATGGATGCGGTCCGAGACATGTCGTTTGGTTTCTCCAATGTAACTGCTACCACAGAGGCAACTTAGTTTGTAGACGCCAGGGTACTGTATGTCTGGAACCACGTCTTTTACAGACGGGACCAGATCACGGATTTTGTACTGTGTTGAATCGGACCTGAATCTTGTGTTTAATCAGGATTTTGGAGATCTTTTTTGTGACCCCAGCAATGTAGGGTAAGGTGATGGTTTTGAAAGGCTCCTCAACAGGATGCTTCTTGATGGTTGGAGTGATGGCTTTATGGATTGTGTAGTCGGAGTAACCATTAGTCTTAAGAGCTTGGCATACGTGTTTGAGTTCACTGGCAATGTGTTCCTGGTCGGAGATGCATTGGGCTCTATGGTATAGAGTCTTGATGAGGGAGTTCTTCTGGGATGGATGGTGGTGGGAATCCGGTTTTAGGTATTACTTCCCTTCTACGTGACTTTACCGAAAAAACCAAGAATATATATGCATTGTCCTTGAAACTGATTGGTCCACACCAAGGGACGGCTTTTTTTGAGCCTCGACCCAATTGGTGCTCCACCAGAGGACGCCAATTGGTGCTCGACCAGAGGACGCCAAAAGGCGTACAGCTCACACATTATCATAGTGTGTTTTTGCGGTTGGGGGTTGTGAGGGGTCCTACGATCCCTCGCAAACACTCCCAATGGCCGGGGGGGCTACGGACGTACTGGCCTGCAACGGCAGACATGCAGACCTCGGTGAGGGACTCTGGGGTCACCCGCGTCCCTCACGGAGGTCCGCACCTCGGCTGAGAAACGTATATAAGGCAGACCTCTGGAGAGGTCCTGGCAGCTACACTATGGGACCTCATTTGCCAGTAAAAATATGATAATTGGTTCTTTACCCTTCTATCTGGCAACAAAACTGACACCTTTTTGCAAGGAGTCATGTTTGCATAGACCGCAATACCTGCAGTCATAATACAAACAAAAGAACATAACTCTGATAATGTGCACTGTCCTTGAAGTTGATTGGTCCACACCAGAGACAGCTTTCCTTCAAGCCTAGTCTCATATGGGTTGGACCAGATGACGCCAAAAGGCGCCTTTTGGCGTCATCTGGTCCAACCCATATGAGACTAGGCTTGAAGGAAAGCTGTCTCTGGTGTGGACCAATCAACTTCAAGGACAGTGCACATTATCAGAGTTATGTTCTTTTGTTTGTATTATGACTGCAGGTATTGCGGTCTATGCAAACATGACTCCTTGCAAAAAGGTGTCAGTTTTGTTGCCAGATAGAAGGGTAAAGAACCAATTATCAGGTCCTGGCAGTTTAAGACGACCAGTTGGAGCAAGAAGACCTGCTAGAATAGGACCCTGGACCCCTAGCTTCGCCGTCTTTTTAAGGGCTGAAGCTCTGTGAGGCCAGTGGTGGACCCTGGGTCTCCCATAGGATATTATAGCCAGAGGACCTGGAGCACAGCCGGGGCAGGCATGTTACGTAGGAGGCGTATAATATACCGAGTGGAAGTACTCGAGATAAACTGTACGAGGAGTTATGTTTAGTAGTTAGGGCGCGTGTATATAATAAAGACGTGCCCCCAACAAAGTGTCTCCGGAGAAAACACGACACAGAAATGAATCCTCGTAAGGTTTCAGTTTTGTTGCCAGAAAAAAGGGGAAAACTCCTATTATTAACTCCTATCATTTTTCATTGCTGGAGGGTTTGCCCCCCTCCCTACCTTAAAATACTGACTCCGCCCCTGAGTGTGTGACAGTGTCAAGTTTGTATTTGCAGTAAAGTCTTTTAATTCTATTGAGCACGGAGGTTATATCAAAACGGTAGTTTATTTTTGTTTTCCTCTGGAAGTCTTTGTAAGATTGGAGTCAGGAAGTTATCACAGCACACGTGCAGCTGAAGTCGGAACTTCATACCAGCATTCAAGGACATCTGTGCCTTGCTTCACACCTCTAAGTTGCAATTGAACATTAATTTATGCATTTGTGCATAACACAAATAGTATTTTTTTCAACACCCTTTGCTATGTCAGCTGAATTTAGCTTTCATAAATAGTCATTTTGAAGCCAGACAGCCGAAATCGTGTGCTCGGAGTTTTGGGTTAACATTCATTTTGAAGATACTAGGGCTTCCAGGCATGTTTATAACCATTTGCCCTCTCATTGTGTGCAATAACAGCCCGTGTGATGAATTTGGGACACTTTTTCACTATCATGAATATATGTATAAGTATAGACGTGTAAGTCACGTGTGACTATATATGCATTGATACTGATGTGTAGATGGTGTGGATATATTTTTCTGTCTGCAGCTGTCGCTTCCTCTGCAGAATTGGTCTGATGGAGCAAAGGCACTCGGCGCGGCTCGGTGCAAAAAGGCAACAATGCGACCTGCGTGCCAACAGCACAGATCGTACTGAACATTTGACACAGCACCAGAGAACTCAAACAGCAGAGAAACCCGTCAAGTGCAGTGTGTGTGGGAAAACGTTTGCACAGTCATCTACTCTTGTAAAACACCAGAGAACACACACAGGAGAGAAACCCTTCAAGTGCAGTGTGTGTGGGAAGGCATTTTCACAGTCAGCTACTCTTGTAGCACACCAGAGAATACACACAGGAGAAAAACCCTTCAAGTGCAGTGTGTGTGGGACGGCGTTTGCACAGTTATCTGCTCTTGTAAATCACCAGAGAACACACACGGGAGAGAAACCCTTCAAGTGCGGCGTGTGTGGGAAGGCGTTTGCACTTTCATCTACTCTTGTAGAACACCAGAGAACACACACGGGAGAGAAACCCTTCAAGTGCAGTGTGTGTGGGAAGGCGTTTGCACAGTCATCTACTCTTTTAAAACACCAGAGAACCCACACGGGAGATAAACCCTTCAAGTGCAGTGTGTGTAGGAAGGCGTTTGCACAGTCATCTGCTCTTGTAATACACCAGATAACCCACACGGGAGATAAACCCTTCAAGTGCAGTGTGTGTGGGAAGGCGTTTGCAAAGTCATCTACTCTTGTTATACACCAGAGAACACACACGGGAGAGAAACCCTTCAAGTGCAGAGTGTGTGAGAAGGCGTTTGCACGGTCATCTACTCGTGAAGCACACCAGACAACACACACGGGAGAGAAACCCTTCAAGTGCAGTGTGTGTGGGAATGCATTTGCACGGTCATCTGTTCTTGTGATACACCAGAGAACCCACACGGGAGATAAACCCTTCAAGTGCGGTGTGTGTGGGAAGGCGTTTGCACATTCATCTACTCTTGCAGAACACCAGAGAACACACACAGGAGAGAAACCCTTCAAGTGCAGTGTGTGTGGGAAGGAGTTTGCACAGTCATCTGCTCTTGTAAAACACCAGAGAACACACACGGAGAGAAACCCTTCAAGTGTGGTGTGTGTGAGAAGGCGTTTACACGGTCATCTA
The DNA here is from genome assembly GCA_018977245.1 of Lethenteron camtschaticum. Lineage (NCBI taxonomy): Eukaryota > Metazoa > Chordata > Hyperoartia > Petromyzontiformes > Petromyzontidae > Lethenteron > Lethenteron camtschaticum. The sequence continues at coordinate 22,177 of MU249792.1, forward strand.
CTCTTGTAGAACACCAGAGAACACACACGGGAGAGAAACCCTTCAAGTGCAGTGTGTGTGGGAAGGTGTTTACACTTTCACCAAATTTTCAAAGACACCAGAGAACACACAAGCATCACAATATCCACAAGGAGTGGAGTCTGAAATCAGCTTGTGAAAGTCAAAGTGATGCAATGAGTGTATCCCTCATGAAACAAGAACCGGAAGAAAATCCCAGCTTGGATACTTTGAAAGATATCGAGGTGAAACATGAAGATGTGAAGGTGAAATGTGAAGAAGTGATGGTGAAGAGCGAAGAAGTGAAGGTAAAATGTGAAGATGAAGATTCAACTCCAAAATCGGACCTTCACATCGATGGAGGCAACGTGAAGCAGGAGGATAATTCTCACTGTGAGGCAAAGCGAGGCAACTCCCAGCAGTTTGTGGAAGTGGAGGTGTGGGTTGACTTCCTCCGTGACAATAGAAAGTCAAATGGAGACCCGGGAGATGTGTAAGCTTGAGACGATGTCGCTCCAATAGACGCACCTTTGTCACAGGCCTTTAATGACAAGAATGTGAAGTTGAACACTCGGTTCTTAGGTTCAACCTGCAGGGTAAGAGCGGCCAGTCTTTGTGGACCTGTGTGTTGGGTAGATTTCTAACCAGGAGCGAGAGCCAATAAGCTCCCAAGCATTCACTGTTATAAATTGCATTCATATGGTGCTTACTTAATCGCCTCGGCAACTCGGAGTTTTGTATCGTATCTCGTTTCAAACACTCGAAGAGCACCCCAAGTAGCAGCTGCCCCTGTGTGGCACAAGGTGGTGGCCCTGCACTGGCCTGCATGTAGACAAGAGCCTGTCAGTAGAGGGCGATGGTTGATGTGGCACCTTGGTTGTGGAGTTTGTAGGTAATGTTTGGAATTTGCTAAATTTTGACCCAGACACCAGCATTCGTTTTGAATGGCGCAATAGTATTAGTTAAAATGATTGTCAATAATTTAGAATGATTACTTGTCTGATGGTGTGCGCACATGTAACATTTTGTCTATAAGGGTCAAACATTGAATAAGTGATGTTAGGACAAAGTTTGTGTTTTGCAAGTAACCTGTACAGATCACTCGGGTGAGACTCATTGTTCTTGTGATACAGGTCAAAGGGTACTTTTGTGTTTTCAGGAAGCGTCTGCCTCTGGAGCAACTCATTGTCTTTTAAATAGTGAGCACGCTCGGATCATTAATCAGTTACAAGGCATACCAATTAAAAGTTACACGAAAAGGAGGAACATTCTCTACAACACGAATTATAATTTTGTATTATGTGTTGAATTAGGACGAGAAATGGTCATTGCTGATTGTAAAGTGACGAAAAAAATTTCACACGAGCGACGCATCCACGCAAGCTCCCGATGCTCCGTTTTGAAGTTTGAAAATGAAACAACTTTGAATTGTATTATGTTTTGAATTACATAAATGTACTTCTTCATTAAAAGCGTATTCATTGAAAACGATATTTCGTGTGAATTTTCTCTCGTCGTGAAGTAGATGGCCTTGCTGGGGGTTCAGTTTGATGCGGACTTTCACCTGTTTGGGATCGAGATGAGGCGACACAGAGCTGGCCGTGCGATAAGACCGCCGTCTGCAGATCGATTCCAACGCGATCGAACGTCTGTCCCTGCCCCTCCGTCGTTCATGCAGGGGGCACGTAGGTTTGCAGCGCCCCCTGCATGAAAGCGACGGAACGTGCAGCGTTCGTCACGAAGTTGTGCGTAAGCGCCATAACAAGGCGCTGTAAGCTGACCTGCCACCACGTGCACTGGTCAAAAGAGAGCAGGCGAGAGAGAGCGAGGTGTGTAGGGGTCGACCAAAGGTTAAACCCCCGGCCCCCCACCGTGACCGGAGACTAACACCCCTGACCCCCACTCATCCCTAAGGCCCATTAAGATCCTTCAGAAGGTTCTGGGACGGGGGGGGGGGGGGTCAGGAGGGGAGGGGTGATCTCGACCTGGGGATAAAAGGCCGGCCCTCTGGACGGACCGGGCAGTGTTCACCAACTCAAGCCTGAGGACATCCGAAGACCTGAAGACTGGAACAGTACCCGGGGACCCTCAACCGAGGCTCTTGTTAGAGCCGGGTTGTAGCGGACCCGAGGTGAGCTCAGACACTCTGGGACCTTCCCCCAGCTCTAGCCAGAGCCGGGTTGTAGCGGACCAGAGGTGAGCTCTAGTACCCTGGCTGGGACGGGTCGTCCAGTCTTCCCTTAACGCCGGGCTAAGGGACCCGTGGGTGGCAGAGGCCGGAGTGTGCAGGCTGCGATAGAAACGAGGCTGTCACTCCCGTAGGCTATCGGTTGGAAGGGGTCGTACCCCTTCGTGTTTCAGTCGTGTGTAGAGCCGAGTTCGAAAGAGTTATAATAAACGTGTTGCCTCAACCAGACGTCCCCGTGTGGTTAGTTAAGGACACAACACTTATATAAAAGAGTATAGCCAGTGGGTTTTCAAAGTACCTTCGTTTTACAGAAATCTATTTCGCGTGAGCCCACCGCATTGAAACAATGCTCAGCTGAGCGAGGCGAGCCCGGGAGGGGGGGGGGCTCACCTCATCTTTGTCACGTGCCGTAGCTCACGTGACATCTGCCGCGACAATGTCTGGATGTTTTCGCCTGAGAACGATCGCTCGTGTTGCGATCGAAACGTCGTGATTTATTTATTATTATTTTATTTGTTCTACCTACGTGACTTTACTGAAAGAACCAAAGAGGATGAAAGACGTCTTGTCTGCTGATCTTGTTCATATCCGTGTACATCGATATCCCACATTGCTTACACGTTCACACCACACACAATGAAATAAATAGAAACTAGAACGACTTCTGGGGATGCGCAAATATCGAGGAAACTTTCAATGGAGCGAGTTCAGTTAGTTTGATTCAACATCCTTCTGCCCGTCTGTGTCTCTGTTCGCCTCTGTGTGTTTCTCTCTGCATGTGTCTATGTCGTCTCTGTGTTCCTCTTGTCTGTGTCTGTCCACTTGTCTTGTCTGTGTGTGTTTGTCTATCAGCGTCTGTCCAACCGGAGTCAACGACTGTCAGTAGCAGCAGGCTCCCGTTCAACTCCCACTGCTACACGCCACTCAAACTTGCTCCCAACACACAAAGACAACCATCTCCCGTGTAGACTGGACAGAATGTCAGGGCAAGTGCTGTTAGCGAGCACCTAACACAAACACAAAGATCCCCCGTATAGCCTGCACAGAATGTTGGGGCAAGTGCTGTTAGTGAGCATCTAAGACAAAGACCCCCATATAGCCTGGACAGACTGTAGGGGCAAGTGCTGTTAGCGAGCACCTAACACAAACAGAAAGATCCCCCATATAGCCTTAACAGTTTCATTTCATTTTCATGTGTTTGGTATAGCCCTGTGAGCCATTCGGCTCCATGGAAAAACTGCAAAGTCTTCCAGAAAAAAGCACCGTACACCAACGCTGTGCAAAAATCCCAGTGGGATGCCAGTCAAACAACAACAACAACAACCACAAGACAACTTAGATTAAAGCCATCATTCTAACTCCGTACTACAACAAACATGGCTAAACCAAAAATATTTTTGAAATCACCAAAATAAAGCCATAAGCAATGTAACAGTGATCATAGGAACTGTGACCGAAATTTCACAATAAACGACAAAAAACATGTTCCACCAAATTTCTATTTAAAGCTTTCGTGACTGCAGGGATTCATCTTCTTGGTTTTTTCGGTAAAGTCACGTAGAATGGAAATAATAAAAGAATAAAAATAAAAATAATAAAATAATTCTCACGACGTTTCGGCCACAACGCAAGCAGCCGTCCTCAGGCGAAGAACAGGTCTGTCAGAAAGACAGCGTCTGAATGAACACCACCAGGCTTGGCAGCGTATATTTAAGCTGGGTTGGAGGGGAAGAGCGCTTGACAAAGGAATTCGCATATCAAGAGGGATTTAGCATATTCATGGTAAATGCAGGTATGTGATTAGTACTACTTATGCCCGTGCATTATGCAGGATTAGCAACATCAAACGAAGGGGATATGGGAAATGCAGGTATGTGATTAGTACTACTTATGCCCGTGCATTATGCAGGATTATCAGCATCAAAGGGAGGGGATATGATAAATGCAGGTATGTGATTAGTACTACTTATGCCCGTGCTTTATGCAGGACCAGCATCATCAAAGGAGGGGATGGGGTAGCATTAACAAAGGGAAGGAATGTTAATAGTATGTAGCTGCAGTTAATAAACAACCACGTAAAAACTAAAGTATAAACGACATAGTATCATCAGTATACTAAATATACTCTCCAATAAGCTGAGCTACTAAAAGTAAGTAATACATTACAATTCTACGTCGCAAAAATATAATATGCTTCCAGCTAAACTTTTTCTCTTACATCACACGGGTCTACCCCGTACTAAATACTACCATAGACAAACTCAACATTAAATTATATACTGTATTACTATACACCACTCTATACCTTCGACTATAATATTACCCTAAGTATTATTCTACCCACCCTACTGTATACCACACTGCTGTATATTCACTATACATTTACGATACTGTATATTACCTTATACATTGTATTAAACATTACAATTTTATACTATTTATAAATCTGCTATACTCTATACCATTGACCGTCGCGTGAAAGATGCTAAGAGGAAGCAACGAAATATGTCAATGGGAGAGTGGTGGGGGAGACTTGCAGGGGAGCAAAGAATCTATTCGCTGTGGAGAATACAAGATATTTTGTCAATGCCAGTGAGTGGACTGCGGTCTTTTTTACGTGGTTGTTTAGTAACTGCAGCTACATACTATTAACATTCCATCCCTTTGTTAATGCTACCCCCATCCCCTCCCTTTGATGCTGCTGGTCCTGCATAATGCACGGACATAATATGACTTTGAAACCCCCGCCCACCTCCTACGCATTTACCATATATATGCTAAAATTATCTTGATATGCAAATTATTTTGTCAAGGTGCTCTTCTTCCAACCTCCCCCCTCCAACCCAGCTTAAATATACGCTCCAAGCTTGGTGGTGTTTCGTTCTTCACCTGAGGACGGCTGCTTGCGTTGTGGCTGAATTTTATAGCTTTAAATCGAAATTTATGCGATTCTTGCCCTGTACCCCCCACAGTTCACATATCCGACCCCTGGTTCGATTTAACAGATAATTTACATACATATGTATAGAGTGCGATTTAATACCTCTAATAAAGTTAAAATATCGTACCTCCGTTTATGGTGGTATAAAGTATTAAACCAGTTGATAGTTTATAGACGTTTAATGTTCAGTGTTATTGTTTATAGTGTTATCAGTTTACGTGTTTTTAAGTACAGGTGATCCCCGGTATACTTCGGTATTCTGGACTTGAACGTTGCAAAACAATTCCTAACGAAGACATTTCCCCACCAGAGCGCAAGCAGCTAATGAAAAGAACACCGGCGGCAGCACGTGCTTCCATGGTTGGTCAGGGAGAGGGCATGGTTGTATTGCCCACAGGTGCCATCGGGTATATCCGCCCATGGCCGGTTCCGGTCGAGGTCATCGAGGTGGGTGATGTAAAGACAGTGCGTCTACTAAGCGACAAGTGGTGACAACAGGATAGAGAGATTTCGAGAAGGGAAGGCGGGACCAAGTGTAGACGGAGGTTCATGCTGAGAATAAGAGAGGGGAGAAACGAGGTTCGGTGCTGTGTTGGCCGGGATTCGGGTCGAGGCTGGTTGCCGTCTCGTCGTCATCGTTGCTATATTTTGACGCCTGGGTCCTAAGCCGCGTTAAAGGCTAAATAAAAGAACCCTCTGTAGTCTGAGTCTGGAGTCATTACAATTTTAAGGATTCATAATTGCACTGGCTTATATTGGGTTTGTTCGATTATTTATATATTCATACTGAATATTGCTATTTGATGCCATTGAGATGGGACATTCATCCAGCAGTGGACAGCTTAATCCTAATACCACCAAAGTGTTATTCAAATAATTGTAATCCCATCCTGATCCTGCACCTTCATGTTTCACATTTCCCACCATTGGTTTGCACGTGCATATTACATACATACATGTGTAGAGGTGATACGCGCTGGGATTACGGATCGTATGCACAGTGCGTGATGATTGGCTGTGTAGGTGGTGACGTGCGCTGACGGTGGAGGATCAGGGGTCAGCGCGGGTCGTGGGTTACGGGGTACTGATTGGCTGTGGACCGGTGACGTGCTGAGAGGGAGTGATCGGGTGGCAGCGCGGTGTGACTGGTGGAGGAGTGTTAACACGCGCTGGGGAAAACGGATCAGAGAGAGAGTGCGTCGTGATTGGTTCATTAAGGAGCGAGGCTCACGCTGAAGTACGCATCAGCTCCGCCTCTCGTGAGCAGGGGCTATAAAAGGGGATGCACACAGGCGTGAGGGGGTGTGTAACCAGCGAAGAATGAAGACGGGGATGAAGACCTAGAGCCCTGCGGTACCTAGCCCCGCTGTCCTAAGGGACCGGGACTCTGTGTAACCCAGAGGCGAGTGTAGTGTGTGTAGCCATAGGTCTACACGAGCCGAGTGTATTATGTAGCCAGAGGCATAGGGCTTACACGAGTCGAGTGTAGTGTGTGTAGCCAGAGGCATAGGGTCTACACGAGTCAAGTGATCGGGTGTAGCCGGAGGCCTAGAGTTTACACGAGATTAGGAGAGTGTGTCGTCGAAGAAGGAAGACCACACGTTGTATTGTGATACCTAAAGATTTAATAAAAGTGTGTTACCCGTCAAGAAGTTCCTGCCGTCAATTCCATACTTCAACTGGCGTCAGAAGTGAAACGGTCTTCCAAGCATGGATACAAGGAGGAACCGTCGGACCCACGGGATTGACCACGGGACAACCTCGACGACGCGGGTCAACTGGCATCGGGGCTGAGGAAGAGGAGTTGCCCACGGGGCAGGATCCGCCGATGGCGCCGGATGAGCCACGGGGGACTGACGCCGTGCTTCGCGAAGCGCACTCCCGTCTGGCGGAGCTGCTGCTCGCCGCCGCGTCCATCTTGGCGGAGATCAGCTCGTCGGGAGGAGCGGGAACGGCGGCCGACGTTCTGCAGGGTCGCCCTGCAGATTCCCGCCAAAACGATTTGGCGATGGCCGCCATTTCATCTACACCGACTTTTGGCGGGAACGGCCATCACCACGTGGCAGCGGTTCTCCATGCGCGCCCGCTGACGTCACCAACGCGCGCGGCGGACCGCCATCACACACCCGCCGATGGGGCCGCCATCTTACACACCGGCGGGCGGCAGAGAGGAAGCACGAGGAGGAGGACGACTTCATTTTTCAGCAGCGCCTTCCCACGTTGTCAGCCTTCAAGGCGGAAGGCGGGGATTGGAGCCAATTTCAGCGCAGATTTTTGGCGCATCAGGAGATGTCCGCCTGGTCCGACGCTACAGCACTGCGGGCACTGCCTGCCATGCTGGATGACAACGCGCTCGCGGCCTTCACGTCCGCACGCAGGTCGGACCGCTCCACGCTCAAAGATGCGCTGGCTCTCATGGCCAAGGTCTATGGCCCTCCCTCCGCGTGCCGCCATCATTTTTATGCAAGACGGAAGGCGGACACGGAGACCGTGCTCGCCTACCGCACGGCGTTGCTTGCTCTCGCCGACGCCGCGTTCCCTCGTATGGACGAGGAGGGCCAAGATGCCATGGTTTTGGAGCAGCTGCTCAAGTTGGCGCAGGACCTGGGGGTCCCCATCAACACGGCCGATGAGACCGATATTTCATCCTTACGGGTCGCCACAAGCATACAAGCGCACGAGGTCCTTCAACGTAAACAGGGAGTCGCCTGCAACGCTGCCGTGGCCTCAACTCCGGGCCCAGTTGTCACCGTGCCCCAAGTCGTCAGCCCACGAGAGGAGGCGTTCATCGCGGGACGACCGGGGGACTGGAGATCGGGGGGTCGTTCGCCTCTGCGAGCGGCCCGCAAGCTGGAGCAACCGAGATCTCCGACGACTGTCATCACCTGCTATAACTGCGGCCTCCGGGGCCACGTGGCCTCCGGTTGCCGCGCCCCACGTCAGCGCGCCATGGGACCTCGGCTGGACGACGACCAAGGCCCCAAGTCGTCCCTGCAAACCCCGGCAAGTCGCGGCACCTCACATGCTCGGCCCGCATACTCGGCACATATGGGTCGTCGCGTTGCGGCGGGGAGAGCCGAGTAGAGTTCGGGGATTCGGTTCAGAGAGGGCGATTCGGCCGGGACCGGGGAGACATTAAATGGTCGGAGTTGGGGCACAGAATAGTGGCTGCCTCAGCGGGTTCATCCGTAGTTGCTGGATCTATTGATGGGTCGAGGTCAGGGTGTTAGTGGACACGGGGGCATCGGCGACTATTATATCAGATCTCATTTATAATATTCTCCCTGTACAATGTCGTCCGCTTCTTCCGGTGGATGTGCCATTTTACGCCGCTAACGGGGGATCGTTGGGCATTATCGGTCAGATTAGGGCATCCATTTGCATTGGTGATATCAAATTGTCGGGACCCGTTTTTGTTTCGTCCTCCCTGGCGGTACCTTGTCTATTGGGCACTGATTTTTTGGCAAAAATGCCCATCAAAATTCTCGTTGATCAGCGTTGCATTGAACTACCATCGGGTCGCCGTATTTCATTTTTGACGAGCCCTAATGAAATTCGGACGGCGTGCGCTACCATACAGGCGTTAGCGACACAGACCGTGCACGTGCCCCCGGGTTCACAAATGTTAATTCCCCTCCGGTTGCGGAAGCCATGGGTGAAGGACGCCTCGGAACAGGGCATGCTTTTGGGTCCTTCTAATAGGGCTGTTGGAGGTCTCGATTTGTCGGTGGCTCACACTTTGGTGGGGGAAGACAGGGATCCGTTTGTGATGGTTTTGAACGCTGGGGCGCGGCCGGCCGTCATTCAGCAGGGCACCGTGCTAGCTCACGCGGCGCGGGTCCCTGCGAGAGAGGCTGGTTGCGCAGGCGGATCCGAGTCCCACGAAAAACGTTACATTGAAGGAGGACCTCGATTGGATTGATTCGCTGTGCGCGGACTCTGATGATTTATCAGCGGTACAGTTGGGTGCGCTGCGCGGGTTGCTCATTGAATTTTCGGATGTCTTCAGTAAACATAAGTATGACATTGGGTGCACGGACCTGCTACGCCACCACATTGAAACGGGCGATGCGGCACCGGTCAGGCAAAATCCCTTCCGACTGAGTCCTGCTGAGAAGGAACATGTTCAGTCGGCAGTTAACGATATGCTAGAAGCCGACATTATTTCGCCTTCCTCCAGTCCTTGGGGAGCGCCTATTGTGCTCGTTAAAAAGCAGGACGGGTCCCTGCGATTTTGCGTCGATTTCCGTCGCCTGAATAAGATCTCTGTGGCCGACGCGTATCCGCTCCCCAGGATGGACGAGTCTCTCGACGCATTGTCTGGTGCGCGATACTTTTCGACTCTTGATTTATTATCCGGATTCTGGCAGTTGCCACTCGACGATGAGTCTAAGCCTAAGACCGCATTTCGGACTCCAGGGGGCCTGTTTCAGTTTAACCGGTTACCCATGGGACTTCACTCCTCTCCGGCGACGTTTCAGCGTCTTATGGAATTGGTTTTGTCGGGCTTGCAGTGGGATACGTGCCTCATTTACCTTGACGATGTCATTGTTTTCGGTAAAACGTTTGAATAACACCTCCAGCGATTGAGGGGGTGTTCTTGCGAATGCGATCGGCTAAATTAAAGTTAAACCGGCCAAATGCCACCTTTTTCGTAAATCCGTGAGTACTTGGGTCACATTGTCGACTCTTCGGGGATTTCTACCGATCCTGCGAAGACGGATTGTGTCAGTTCGTGGCCAACGCCCACGTCAGTGTCAGACGTACGCAGTTTCATCGGTTTGCTTCGTATTATCGCCGATTCGTTGAGCACTTTGCCACCATTGCAAAACCCTTGCACACTCTAACGGCGAAAGGAGTGAAGTTCCGATGGGACCGGAGGAGGAGGCTGCATTCTGCTCCCTCCGGGACGCCTTGGTTAGGCCCCACCCTTGCGCTATCCGGACTTCGCGAGTCCCTTCTTGCTAGACACGGACGCTAGCAACACGGGCATTGGGGGAGTGCTGTCCCAAGTCGTTGGAGGGTCGAACGGGTGGTCGCCTATGGTAGCAGGGTGTTGTCGCCGGCAGAGCAGCGCTACTGCGTCACCCGTCGCGAACTGCTTGCCATTGTTTTTTTTGTACAACAATTCAGGCCATACCTCTATGGCCGTCATTTCACGGTCCGGACGGACCACGCGGCGCTCCAGTATTCATTGCGGGTCGCCCAGCCCTCGGGCCAATTGTCGCGGTGGTTGGAAGTCCTCCAGGACTATCAGTTCACGACTACGTACCGTAAAGGCTTGCGACACACAAATGCCGATGCCCTGTCGCGGTTGTTGCCTTGTCACAAATGTGCGTGCTTATCGGGATCGGCACGCTGTAAACCGCCGGTTACGGAAGGTAGGGAGGCGTTGGTTGCGGCCGCGGGCACACCAATTGGGGATGGTCCCGCTACCCCTGGGGTCAGGACTCGCTGCTCTCAATGTCATTGATTGAGTGGGGCCGTCTCCAAATGGCGGACAGCTCCCTGCTGGCATTGCGCCGCAAGACGGGGGTTCCGAAGGTAACCACGACCGAACTGGCTCCTACGAGCTTAAGCAAGGCCTATTGATGAGATGGGACAGTTTGTCCCGGCGGCATGCGATTGTGGTGCCTGCTGCTGTGAGGGGGAAGGTTGTCTTGGCCGCACACGAACGCCTCTTGCATTTGGGAGTTAACAAAACGCTTGCCCTGCTTCAGCGTGACTATTATTGGCCGGGAATGGGGGTGACGTGGTGAATATTCTGAAGGGTTGTGTTGAGTGTGCCAGACGGAAACCACCGCCTGTGCCAGCTAATCCACCGCTGCAATCCATCCAGGTCTCGCGCACTAACGAGCTCGTTGCACTCGATATTCTGGGGCCTTTCCGGTCACGCCTAGGGTAATAAGTACCTGTTGGTGGGGGTCGAATATTTTACCCGGTGGCCTATGGCGTGGCCACTCGCCAACCAGTCGGCGGCGGCTGTGACGGACGCCTTTGTCCAGGGCTACGTCCTGGACAAGGGGGCTCCCGAACGCTTGCTGACTGACCAAGGGAAGAATTTTCGAGTAAATTACTGCAAGAGGTGTGCGACCTGTTGGGTACCAAGAAGGTGCGTACCTCCCCGTACCACCCGCAGACGGACGGGATGGTGGAGAGGCTTAACAGGACATTGACTTCTATGTTGTGCCAGCAGGTGTGTGAGGCGCATGTTGATTGGGACCTGCAGGTCCCTGGGTCCTCGCCGCGTATAGAATGGCCCCCCATGCAGCTACGGATTTTCCCCGTTTTATCTGATGTACGTCGGGAAGCCGACCCGCCCATGGAAACGCAGCTGGGTCTGTCCGCACCACGAGCAAATTCGAAATTGGCAGAGCATATTAAATTTAATATTCATAAGCTGACAGAGGCAAGGGAGGCTGCACGGCTTAATTCACGGATCGCCAAATTGCAAACGAGCGGTTGCGGCACGGAAGGTGTCCGTGCACAATTGGGAACCAGGTGACAGGGCCTGGCTGCATTGCCCGCAGGCACCTTTGGCTACGTCGCCTAAATTGTTGAAGCCGTGGCGGGGACCCGTGGAGGTCGTGCGGGTTGCACGCCCCAGTGCGTTCAGATAAAATGGGGAAAACGCCGTTGGTACGTCCACCCCTCCCGACTGAAACCGTACTCGCCTCCGTATGGCCTCCCCTTGTGTCATGAGGGCCGAGCATGTGACGTGACCAGCGACCCTGAGGGGGAATTGTCTTTGCCTGCTCCTCACATGTCTCCGCCTGATCCGCTCCCAGGTGTCTCGGAACTGACAGCTGCCGACCACCGGCGGCCGGATCTTGAGCGGCCGGAGCCACCGGACGGTCGCCAACGTCCCGTCCCATACGACGGACCGGCCAGACGGACTCGCGCTAGGTCGCGCTACTTTGTGTGACCTGCCACGTGAGGAGTCGAGACAGCCGGAGCGCCTCGGCACTGCGTTTAGTCACAGAGACACTTGGCGCGTTCGTTTTCCGGTGTTCGCTTTATTGTGTTCGTTTTCCGGTGTTCGCTTTTATTGTGTTGTTCGTCGGGCTGTATATTGCTTCATATTTAAGTGTTGTGTTGTTGTTGTTGCGTTACGGGGCACACTGAGATGTGGAGTTCTTTATTACTGCGTTGCGTTATGTTGTGTTGTAGGTTAACAGCCGGGCCGGCTGCAAGCTATGTGGGAGGGGGTGATGTAGAGGTGATACGCGCTGGGATTACGGATCGTATGCACAGTGCGTGATGATTGGCTGTGTAGGTGGTGACGTGCGCTGACGGTGGAGGATCAGGGGTCAGCGCGGGTCGTGGGTTACGGGGTACTGATTGGCTGTGGACCGGTGACGTGCTGAGAGGGAGTGATCGGTGGCAGCGCGGTGTGACTGGTGGAGGAGTGTTAACACGCGCTGGGGAAAACGGATCAGAGAGAGAGTGCGTCGTGATTGGTTCATTAAGGAGCGAGGCTCACGCTGAAGTACGCATCAGCTCCGCCTCTCGTGAGCAGGGGCTATAAAAGGGGATGCACACAGGCGTGAGGGGTGTGTAACCAGCGAAGAATGAAGACGGGGATGAAGACCTAGAGCCCTGCGGTACCTAGCCCCGCTGTCCTAAGGGACCGGGACTCTGTGTAACCCAGAGGCGAGTGTAGTGTGTGTAGCCATAGGTCTACACGAGCCGAGTGTATTATGTAGCCAGAGGCATAGGGCTTACACGAGTCGAGTGTAGTGTGTGTAGCCAGAGGCATAGGGTCTACACGAGTCAAGTGATCGGGTGTAGCCGGAGGCCTAGAGTTTACACGAGATTAGGAGAGTGTGTCGTCGGAAGAAGGAAGACCACACGTTGTATTGTGATACCTAAAGATTTAATAAAAGTGTGTTACCCGTCAAGAAGTTCCTGCCGTCAATTCCCATACTTCACATGTTACATGCATACATACTACACAGACATATCTCATGCATACATATTACATACAGACATGTTACATACTGACGAGCAAAGTGTGATTCCTAGAGGACCACGGTGTGAAGCTAAGAATTCGAATGAGATTCGATTATCACACTTCAATGTACGGTGTTCTAATCTGTAACACTAGTTCATGATGTCTTTTTATAGCATAATATATCGCTCATAGCTTATATTGTTAGAGTTCACAACATTATAGTTTACTAGAACACTAGTTTGTAGTGTTATTTTAAAGCGTTACAATGTGTAGCTCATAGTTTAAAGGTTATGTTGTTAGAGTTTATAATGTTAGAGTATGCAATGTGAGTTTAAATTTGAGAGTTTGTGGACGTGCCCTGTTCTCGTGGGACCCGACACGGATTTGGAAATAATTGCTATGATCATGTCTGAGCTGGGATGAGCGACTAATGTTTACTTTGTTTAATCATAACTGTATGTAGGTTAGTGCCATCGGTGCTTAGTGAATACTACTCATGAATGGACTCATACTTCTTCTTAGTTCTTTCGGTAAAGTCACGTAGAAGGGAAGTAATAAAATAATAAAAATAAAACATAATAAAATAATTCTCACGACGTTTCGGCCACAACGCAAGTAGCCGTCTTCAGGTGAAGAATGAAACACTGCCAAGCTTGGAGCGTATATATAAGCTGGGTTGGAGGTGGGATAAGAGCGCCTTGATAAAATAATTTGCATATCAAGAGGAATTTAGCATATTTATGGGAAATGCGTAGGAGGTGGGCGGGGGGTTTTCAAAGTCATATTATGCCCATTCATTATGTAGGATTAGCAGCATCAGAGGGAGGGGTAGCATTAACAAAGGGAGGGAATGTTAATAGTATGTAGAAGCCACCAAACATGTCAATGGGGAGCGGTGACAGGAGGCCCGCAGCGGAGCAAATAATGCTAAATGTCATCGAATAACAAAAGACGGAATATATTTAAATAAATAGACGCACAAACCCATTATAAACCCATTATAAACTCATGAGATTATAACAATCACAGATTTTGACAAAGCGAAATTCCCACAAGCAAAACACCACGCTCACGTGACGAATTCTTAAACAAACTGCAACACTCAAGTGACAGAACTCAACAAAAAAACGCCGCAATAAAAATAACATCAATGGACAAATCCTAAAAACAGACAACACACGCACGTTAGTAGCTGTTAGAAGAAGACAACACCTAGCACCTTCAACTATACACATTTAAGCTGGGTGCCTCAAGGATCCGCCACGTGCGAGGAACCGGTGTCTGGAGCCCGGTCAAATTTTTCATAGGAAGCCAGGACCTGCCTAACCCTGTGGTGCGAACCCTTAACGCCCGGAAAGGCACAAGATTCCACCATGGGCAGGGGACTGGCGTCGAGAACCAGGTTAAAATGCGCAACGTAGCGATTGTAGGCTCCACTCCCAACAGCAATACTGTATAGTTCTATTCGGTGCCATTTAGTTAAAAGATTCAGCCAGCAGTGGGCAGCTTGATTCTAGTATGACCATAGTGTGATTATAATGATCTTGATGCGATTCTAAATCTGGCACCTGCCAGGCCGCATTTACGACTCCGATGCGCATTTTCAAATAACGTTGATTCGAGCATATTGTAATTATAATACAACCAAAGTGTTATTCTAATACTTTAATCGAATCCTAATCCTGCACCTTCCGTTTCGCATATCCGACCCCGATACGAATGTCCAAATAACATACGAGCATCGTGTGATTCTAATATGGCCACATTATGATTCTAATCATTCTTTTGTGATTCTAATACCACTCTTCAACATATGGTGTTCTAAACTATAACACTAGTTTATAGTGTTATTTTCACAGCATTATAATGTATTGTTCATAGTTTATAGGTGATATTGTTCACAACATTAGAATAATTATAATAGACCAAAGAGTTATTCAAATATTTTAATTCGGTAATCCCATTTATTCAAAATAAGCGCATAATTACACACTGAGATCCACTTACATATTCATGCATGAAGCACAATGGGCACATTACCCATGTTAAAAGACATGCGGATTGTGCCTTCAAAAATTAACAATCGAATGCAAATATCCTGAATGCAAAGGATTGGATCCTAGGGGGGAGTTATAAGGCGGCTCAGAAGCAGAGCTCAATGCCATTTCGAGAGGAAACTTGATGAGGTTGGACGCTCGACTCGTCGCTCTGCTGATCGCCCTTCAACCGCGATTTTGCGTCGGGAGAGTTCGTGGCGACATCTTCAGACGGGTTCCAGACATCGATATACCGTGAATCTCCAAGTAAGTGTCTATTTTCGCGGAACGTGTTCTTCGTCAAATTAGCGGGATTTTTTGCGTCTCGGTTAGAGTGTCGTTCTTGTTTTAGCAGTTAACAAAATCTAAAACTCAACGCTAAACATCCTTGCGGCCGATAGCGTACTTTTGACTCGATAACACCGCTGCTGTTACTACGCTCACATGGAGCAGAGACGCTCTCCACAGCCCCACGTACACGGAGCAAGAAGCCATTGAATTGCTCTGTGTGTGGGAAGTCCTGTTCACGGCCATCAAATCTTAAGAGACACCAGAGAACACACACGGGCGAGAAGCCGTTCCTGTGCTCTGTGTGTGGAAGGCATTTGCGCACTCGTCAACTCTTCAAACCATCAGAGAACACACACGGGCGAGAAGCCATTCCTGTGCCCTGTGTGTGGGAAGGCATTTGCACACTTGTCAACTCTTCAGAGACACCAGAAACAAACACGGGCGAGAAGCCATTCCTGTGCCCTCGGTGAGGGACTCTGGGTCACCCGCGTCCCTCACGGAGGTCCGCACCTCGGCTGAGAAACGTATATAAGGCAGACCTCTGGAGAGGTCCTGGCAGTTTAAGACGACCAGTTGGAGCAAGAAGACCTGCTAGAATTGGACCCTGGACCCTAGCTTCGCCGTCTTTTTAAGGGCTGAAGCTCTGTGAGGCCAGTGGTGGACCCTGGGTCTCCCATAGGATATTATAGCCAGAGGACCTGGAGCACAGCCGGGGCAGGCATGTTACGTAGGAGGCGTATAATATACCGAGTGGAAGTACTCGAGATAAACTGTACGAGGAGTTATGTTTAGTAGTTAGGGCGCGTGTATATAATAAAGACGTGCCCCCAACAAAGTGTCTCCGGAGAAAACACGACACAGAAATGAATCCTCGTAAGGTTTCAGTTTTGTTGCCAGAAAAAAGGGGAAAACTCCTATTATTAACTCCTATCATTTTTCATTGCTGGAGGGTTTGCCCCCCTCCCTACCTTAAAATACTGACTCCGCCCCTGAGTGTGTGACAGTGTCAAGTTTGTATTTGCAGTAAAGTCTTTTAATTCTATTGAGCACGGAGGTTATATCAAAACGGTAGTTTATTTTTGTTTTCCTCTGGAAGTCTTTGTAAGATTGGAGTCAGGAAGTTATCACAGCACACGTGCAGCTGAAGTCGGAACTTCATACCAGCATTCAAGGACATCTGTGCCTTGCTTCACACCTCTAAGTTGCAATTGAACATTAATTTATGCATTTGTGCATAACACAAATAGTATTTTTTTCAACACCCTTTGCTATGTCAGCTGAATTTAGCTTTCATAAATAGTCATTTTGAAGCCAGACAGCCGAAATCGTGTGTGCTCGGAGTTTTGGGTTAACATTCATTTTGAAGATACTAGGGCTTCCAGGCATGTTTATAACCATTTGCCCTCTCATTGTGTGCAATAACAGCCTGTGTGATGAATTTGGGACACTTTTTCACTATCATGAATATATGTATAAGTATAGACGTGTAAGTCACGTGTGACTATATATGCATTGATACTGATGTGTAGATGGTGTGGATATATTTTTCTGTCTGCAGCTGTCGCTTCCTCTGCAGAATTGGTCTGATGGAGCAAAGGCACTCGGCGCGGCTCGGTGCAAAAAGGCAACAATGCGACCTGCGTGCCAACAGCACAGATCGTACTGAACATTTGACACAGCACCAGAGAACTCAAACAGCAGAGAAACCCGTCAAGTGCAGTTTGCACAGTCATCTACTCTTGTAGCACACCAGAGAATACACACAGGAGAAAAACCCTTCAAGTGCAGTGTGTGTGGGAAGGCGTTTGCAAAGTCATCTACTCTTGTTATACACCAGAGAACACACACGGGAGAGAAACCCTTCAAGTGCAGAGTGTGTGAGAAGGCGTTTGCACGGTCATCTACTCGTGAAGCACACCAGACAACACACACGGGAGAGAAACCCTTCAAGTGCAGTGTGTGTGGGAATGCGTTTGCACGGTCATCTGTTCTTGTAATACACCAGAGAACCCACACGGGAGATAAACCCTTCAAGTGCGGTGTGTGTGGGAAGGCGTTTGCACATTCATCTACTCTTGCAGAACACCAGAGAACACACACAGGAGAGAAACCCTTCAAGTGCAGTGTGTGTGGGAAGGCGTTTGCACAGTCATCTGCTCTTGTAAAACACCAGAGAACACACACGGGAGAGAAACCCTTCAAGTGTGGTGTGTGTGAGAAGGCGTTTACACGGTCATCTACTCTTGTAGAACACCAGAGAACACACACGGGAGAGAAACCCTTCAAGTGCAGTGTGTGTGGGAAGGTGTTTACACTTTCACCAAATTTTCAAAGACACCAGAGAACACACAAGCATCACAATATCCACAAGGAGTGGAGTCTGAAATCAGCTTGTGAAAGTCAAAGTGATGCAATGAGTGTATCCCTCATGAAACAAGAACCGGAAGAAAATCCCAGCTTGGATACTTTGAAAGATATCGAGGTGAAACATGAAGATGTGAAGGTGAAATGTGAAGAAGTGATGGTGAAGAGCGAAGAAGTGAAGGTAAAATGTGAAGATGAAGATTCAACTCCAAAATCGGACCTTCACATCGATGGAGGCAACGTGAAGCAGGAGGATAATTCTCACTGTGAGGCAGAGCGAGGCAACTCCCAGCAGTTTGTGGAAGTGGAGGTGTGGGTTGACTTCCTCCGCGACAATAGAAAGTCAAATGGAGACCCGGGAGATGTGTAAGCTTGAGACGATGTCGCTCCAATAGACGCACCTTTGTCACAGGCCTTTAATGACAAGAATGTGAAGTTGAACACTCGGTTCTTAGGTTCAACCTGCAGGGTAAGAGCGGCCAGTCTTTGTGGACCTGTGTGTTGGGTAGATTTCTAACCAGGAGCGAGAGCCAATAAGCTCCCAAGCATTCACTGTTATAAATTGCATTCATATGGTGCTTACTTAATCGCCTCGGCAACTCGGAGTTTTGTATCGTATCTCGTTTCAAACACTCGAAGAGCACCCCAAGTAGCAGCTGCCCCTGTGTGGCACAAGGTGGTGGCCCTGCACTGGCCTGCATGTAGACAAGAGCCTGTCAGTAGAGGGCGATGGTTGATGTGGCACCTTGGTTGTGGAGTTTGTAGGTAATGTTTGGAATTTGCTAAATTTTGACCCAGACACCAGCATTCGTTTTGAATGGCGCAATAGTATTAGTTAAAATGATTGTCAATAATTTAGAATGATTACTTGTCTGATGGTGTGCGCACATGTAACATTTTGTCTATAAGGGTCAAACATTGAATAAGTGATGTTAGGACAAAGTTTGTGTTTTGCAAGTAACCTGTACAGATCACTCGGGTGAGACTCATTGTTCTTGTGATACAGGTCAAAGGGTACTTTTGTGTTTTCAGGAAGCGTCTGCCTCTGGAGCAACTCATTGTCTTTTAAATAGTGAGCACGCTCGGATCATTAATCAGTTACAAGGCATACCAATTAAAAGTTACACGAAAAGGAGGAACATTCTCTACAACACGAATTATAATTTTGTATTATGTGTTGAATTAGGACGAGAAATGGTCATTGCTGATTGTAAAGTGACGAAAAAAATTTCACACGAGCGACGCATCCACGCAAGCTCCCGATGCTCCGTTTTGAAGTTTGAAAATGAAACAACTTTGAATTGTATTATGTTTTGAATTACATAAATGTACTTCTTCATTAAAAGCGTATTCATTAAAAACGATATTTCGTGTGAATTTTCTCTCGTCGTGAAGTAGATGGCCTTGCTGGGGGTTCAGTTTGATGCGGACTTTCACCTGTTTGGGATCGAGATGAGGCGACACAGAGCTGGCCGTGCGATAAGACCGCCGTCTGCAGATCGATTCCAACGCGATCGAACGTCTGTCCCTGCCCCTCCGTCGTTCATGCAGGGGGCACGTAGGTTTGCAGCGCCCCCTGCATGAAAGCGACGGAACGTGCAGCGTTCGTCACGAAGTTGTGCGTAAGCGCCATAACAAGGCGCTGTAAGCTGACCTGCCACCACGTGCACTGGTCAAAAGGAGCAGGCGAGAGAGAGCGAGGTGTGTAGGGGTCGACCAAAGGTTAAACCCCCGGCCCCCCACCGTGACCGGAGACTAACACCCCTGACCCCCACTCATCCCTAAGGCCCATTAAGATCCTTCAGAAGGTTCTGGGACGGGGGGGGGGGGTCAGGAGGGGAGGGGTGATCTCGACCTGGGGATAAAAGGCCGGCCCTCTGGACGGACCGGGCAGTGTTCACCAACTCAAGCCTGAGGACATCCGAAGACCTGAAGACTGGAACAGTACCCGGGGACCCTCAACCGAGGCTCTTGTTAGAGCCGGGTTGTAGCGGACCCGAGGTGAGCTCAGACACTCTGGGACCTTCCCCCAGCTCTAGCCAGAGCCGGGTTGTAGCGGACCAGAGGTGAGCTCTAGTACCCTGGCTGGGACGGGTCGTCCAGTCTTCCCTTAACGCCGGGCTAAGGGACCCGTGGGTGGCAGAGGCCGGAGTGTGCAGGCTGCGATAGAAACGAGGCTGTCACTCCCGTAGGCTATCGGTTGGAAGGGGTCGTACCCCTTCGTGTTTCAGTCGTGTGTAGAGCCGAGTTCGAAAGAGTTATAATAAACGTGTTGCCTCAACCAGACGTCCCCGTGTGGTTAGTTAAGGACACAACACTTATATAAAAGAGTATAGCCAGTGGGTTTTCAAAGTACCTTCGTTTTACAGAAATCTATTTCGCGTGAGCCCACCGCATTGAAACAATGCTCAGCTGAGCGAGGCGAGCCCGGGAGGGGGGGGGGCTCACCTCATCTTTGTCACGTGCCGTAGCTCACGTGACATCTGCCGCGACAATGTCTGGATGTTTTCGCCTGAGAACGATCGCTCGTGTTGCGATCGAAACGTCGTGATTTATTTATTATTATTTTATTTGTTCTACCTACGTGACTTTACTGAAAGAACCAAAGAGGATGAAAGACGGCTTGTCTGCTGATCTTGTTCATATCCGTGTACATCGATATCCCACATTGCTTACACGTTCACACCACACACAATGAAATAAATAGAAACTAGAACGACTTCTGGGGATGCGCAAATATCGAGGAAACTTTCAATGGAGCGAGTTCAGTTAGTTTGATTCAACATCCTTCTGCCCGTCTGTGTCTCTGTTCGCCTCTGTGTGTTTCTCTCTGCATGTGTCTATGTCGTCTCTGTGTTCCTCTTGTCTGTGTCTGTCCACTTGTCTTGTCTGTGTGTGTTTGTCTATCAGCGTCTGTCCAACCGGAGTCAACGACTGTCAGTAGCAGCAGGCTCCCGTTCAACTCCCACTGCTACACGCCACTCAAACTTGCTCCCAACACACAAAGACAACATCTCCCGTGTAGACTGGACAGAATGTCAGGGCAAGTGCTGTTAGCGAGCACCTAACACAAACACAAAGATCCCCCGTATAGCCTGCACAGAATGTTGGGGCAAGTGCTGTTAGTGAGCATCTAAGACAAAGACCCCCATATAGCCTGGACAGACTGTAGGGGCAAGTGCTGTTAGCGAGCACCTAACACAAACAGAAAGATCCCCCATATAGCCTTAACAGTTTCATTTCATTTTCATGTGTTTGGTATAGCCCTGTGAGCCATTCGGCTCCATGGAAAAACTGCAAAGTCTTCCAGAAAAAAGCACCGTACACCAACGCTGTGCAAAAATCCCAGTGGGATGCCAGTCAAACAACAACAACAACAACCACAAGACAACTTAGATTAAAGCCATCATTCTAACTCCGTACTACAACAAACATGGCTAAACCAAAAATATTTTTGAAATCACCAAAATAAAGCCATAAGCAATGTAACAGTGATCATAGGAACTGTGACCGAAATTTCACAATAAACGACAAAAAACATGTTCCACCAAATTTCTATTTAAAGCTTTCGTGACTGCAGGGATTCATCTTCTTGGTTTTTTCGGTAAAGTCACGTAGAATGGAAATAATAAAAGAATAAAAATAATAAAATAATTCTCACGACGTTTCGGCTACAACG
Organism: Lethenteron camtschaticum; assembly: GCA_018977245.1. Classification (NCBI taxonomy): domain Eukaryota; kingdom Metazoa; phylum Chordata; class Hyperoartia; order Petromyzontiformes; family Petromyzontidae; genus Lethenteron; species Lethenteron camtschaticum. Next base: position 43,627 of record MU249792.1, read on the forward strand.
CAAGCAGCCGTCCTCAGGCGAAGAACAGGTCTGTCAGAAAGACAGCGTCTGAATGAACACCACCAGGCTTGGCAGCGTATATTTAAGCTGGGTTGGAGGGGAAGAGCGCCTTGACAAAGGAATTCGCATATCAAGAGGGATTTAGCATATTCATGGTGGAAATGCAGGTATGTGATTAGTACTACTTATGCCCGTGCATTATGCAGGATTATCAGCATCAAAGGGAGGGGATATGATAAATGCAGGTATGTGATTAGTACTACTTATGCCCGTGCTTTATGCAGGACCAGCATCATCAAAGGAGGGGATGGGGGTAGCATTAACAAAGGGAAGGAATGTTAATAGTATGTAGCTGCAGTTAATAAACAACCACGTAAAAAACTAAAGTATAAACGACATAGTATCATCAGTATACTAAATATACTCTCCAATAAGCTGAGCTACTAAAAGTAAGTAATACATTACAATTCTACGTCGCAAAAATATAATATGCTTCCAGCTAAACTTTTTCTCTTACATCACACGGGTCTACCCCGTACTAATACTACCATAGACAAACTCAACATTAAATTATATACTGTATTACTATACACCACTCTATACCTTCGACTATAATATTACCCTAAGTATTATTCTACCCACCCTACTGTATACCACACTGCTGTATATTCACTATACATTTACGATACTGTATATTACCTTATACATTGTATTAAACATTACAATTTTATACTATTTATAAATCTGCTATACTCTATACCATTGACCGTCGCGTGAAAGATGCTAAGAGGAAGCAACGAAATATGTCAATGGGAGAGTGGTGGGGAGACTTGCAGGGGAGCAAAGAATCCATTCGCTGTGGAGAATACAAGATATTTTGTCAATGCCAGTGAGTGGACTGCGGTCTTTTTTACGTGGTTGTTTAGTAACTGCAGCTACATACTATTAACATTCCATCCCTTTGTTAATGCTACCCCATCCCCTCCCTTTGATGCTGCTGGTCCTGCATAATGCACGGACATAATATGACTTTGAAACCCCCGCCCACCTCCTACGCATTTACCATATATATGCTAAAATTATCTTGATATGCAAATTATTTTGTCAAGGTGCTCTTCTTCCAACCTCCCCCCTCCAACCCAGCTTAAATATACGCTCCAAGCTTGGTGGTGTTTCGTTCTTCACCTGAGGACGGCTGCTTGCGTTGTGGCTGAATTTATAGCTTTAAATCGAAATTTAATGCGATTCTTGCCTGTACCCCCACAGTTCACATATCCGACCCCTGGTTCGATTTAACAGATAATTTACATACATATGTATAGAGTGCGATTTAATACTCTAATAAAGTTAAAATATCGTACCTCCGTTTATGGTGGTATAAAGTATTAAACCAGTTGATAGTTTATAGACGTTTAATGTTCAGTGTTATTGTTTATAGTGTTATCAGTTTACGTGTTTTTAAGTACAGGTGATCCCCGGTATACTTCGGTATTCTGGACTTGAACGTTGCAAAACAATTCCTAACGAAGACATTTCCCCACCAGAGCGCAAGCAGCTAATGAAAAGAACACCGGCGGCAGCACGTGCTTCCATGGTTGGTCAGGGAGAGGGCATGGTTGTATTGCCCACAGGTGCCATCGGGTATATCCGCCCATGGCCGGTTCCGGTCGAGGTCATCGAGGTGGGTGATGTAAAGACAGTGCGTCTACTAAGCGACAAGTGGTGACAACAGGATAGAGAGATTTCGAGAAGGGAAGGCGGGACCAAGTGTAGACGGAGGTTCATGCTGAGAATAAGAGAGGGGGAGAAACGAGGTTCGGTGCTGTGTTGGCCGGGATTCGGGTCGAGGCTGGTTGCCGTCTCGTCGTCATCGTTGCTATATTTTGACGCCTGGGTCCTAAGCCGCGTTAAAGGCTAAATNAAAGAACCCTCTGTAGTCTGAGTCTGGAGTCATTACAATTTTAAGGATTCATAATTGCACTGGCTTATATTGGGTTTGTTCGATTATTTATATATTCATACTGAATATTGCTATTTGATGCCATTGAGATGGGACATTCATCCAGCAGTGGACAGCTTAATCCTAATACCACCAAAGTGTTATTCAAATAATTGTAATCCCATCCTGATCCTGCACCTTCATGTTTCACATTTCCCACCATTGGTTTGCACGTGCATATTACATACATACATGTTACATGCATACATACTACATACAGACATATCTCATGCATACATATTACATACAGACATGTTACATACTGACGAACAAAGTGTGATTCCTAGAGGACCACGGTGTGAAGCTAAGAATTCGAATGAGATTCGATTATCACACTTCAATGTACGGTGTTCTAATCTGTAACACTAGTTCATGATGTCTTTTTATAGCATAATATATCGCTCATAGCTTATATTGTTAGAGTTCACAACATTATAGTTTACTAGAACACTAGTTTGTAGTGTTATTTTAAAGCGTTACAATGTGTAGCTCATAGTTTAAAGGTTATGTTGTTAGAGTTTATAATGTTAGAGTACAATGTGAGTTTAAATTTGAGAGTTTGTGGACGTGCCCTGTTCTCGTGGGACCCGACACGGATTTGGAAATAATTGCTATGATCATGTCTGAGCTGAGATGAGCGACTAATGTTTACTTTGTTTAATCATAACTGTGTAGGTTAGTGCCATCGGTGCTTAGTGAATACTACTCATGAATGGACTCATACTTCTTCTTAGTTCTTTCGGTAAAGTCACGTAGAAGGGAAGTAATAAAATAATAAAAATAAAACATAATAAAATAATTCTCACGACGTTTCGGCCACAACGCAAGTAGCCGTCTTCAGGTGAAGAATGAAACACTGCCAAGCTTGGAGCGTATATATAAGCTGGGTTGGAGGTGGAATAAGAGCGCCTTGACAAAATAATTTGCATATCAAGAGGAATTTAGCATATTTATGGGAAATGCGTAGGAGGTGGGCGGGGGGTTTTCAAAGTCATATTATGCCCATTCATTATGTAGGATTAGCAGCATCAGAGGGAGGGGTAGCATTAACAAAGGGAGGGAATGTTAATAGTATGTAGAAGCCACCAAACATGTCAATGGGGAGCGGTGACAGGAGGCCCGCAGCGGAGCAAATAATGCTAAATGTCATCGAATAACAAAAGACGGAATATATTTAAATAAATAGACGCACAAACCCATTATAAACCCATTATAAACTCATGAGATTATAACAATCACAGATTTTGACAAAGCGAAATTCCCACAAGCAAAACACCACGCTCACTGACGAATTCTTAAACAAACTGCAACACTCAAGTGACAGAACTCAACNAAAAAACGCCGCAATAAAAATAACATCAATGGACAAATCCTAAAACAGACAACACACGCACGTTAGTAGCTGTTAGAAGAAGACAACACCTAGCACCTTCAACTATACACATTTAAGCTGGGTGCCTCAAGGATCCGCCACGTGCGAGGGACCGGTGTCTGGAGCCCGGTCAAATTTTTCATAGGAAGCCAGGACCTGTGGTGCGAACCCTTAACGCCCGGAAAGGCACAAGATTCCACCATGGGCAGGGGACTGCGTCGAGAACCAGGTTAAAATGCGCAACGTAGCGATTGTAGGCTCCACTCCCAACAGCAATACTGTATAGTTCTATTCGGTGCCATTTAGTTAAAAGATTCAGCCAGCAGTGGGCAGCTTGATTCTAGTATGACCATAGTGTGATTATAATGATCTTGATGCGATTCTAAATCTGGCACCTGCCAGGCCGCATTTACGACTCCCGATGCGCATTTTCAAATAACGTTGATTCGAGCATATTGTAATTATAATACAACCAAAGTGTTATTCTAATACTTTAATCGAATCCTAATCCTGCACCTTCCGTTTCGCATATCCGACCCCGATACGAATGTCCAAATTACATACATACATACATACGAGCATCGTGTGATTCTAATATGGCCACATTATGATTCTAATCATTCTGTGATTCTAATACCACTCTTCAACATATGGTGTTCTAAACTATAACACTAGTTTATAGTGTTATTTTCACAGCATTATAATGTATTGTTCATAGTTTATAGGTGATATTGTTCACAACATTAGAATAATTATAATANTCCGATCCTGACCAAAGAGTTATTCAAATATTTTAATTCGGTAATCCCATTTATTCAAAATAAGCGCATAATTACACACTGAGATCCACTTACATATTCATGCATGAAACAATGGGCACATTACCCATGTTAAAAGACATGCGGATTGTGCCTTCAAAAATTAACAATCGAATGCAAATATCCTGAATGCAAAGGATTGGATCCTAGGGGGGAGTTATAAGGCGGCTCAGAAGCAGAGCTCAATGCCATTTCGAGAGGAAACTTGATGAGGTTGGACGCTCGACTCGTCGCTCTGCTGATCGCCCTTCAACCGCGATTTTGCGTCGGAGAGTTCGTGGCGACATCTTCAGACGGGTTCCAGACATCGATATACCGTGAATCTCCAAGTAAGTGTCTATTTTCGCGGAACGTGTTCTTCGTCAATTAGCGGGATTTTTTTTGCGTCTCGGTTAGAGTGTCGTTCTTGTTTTAGCAGTTAACAAAATCTAAAACTCAACGCTAAACATCCTTGCGGCCGATAGCGTACTTTTGACTCGATAACACCGCTGCTGTTACTACGCTCACATGGAGCAGAGACGCTCCCACAGCCCACGTACACGGAGGCAAGAAGCCATTGAATTGCTCTGTGTGTGGGAAGTCCTTTCACGGCCATCAAATCTTAAGAGACACCAGAGAACACACGGGCGAGAAGCCGTTCCTGTGCTCTGTGTGTGGGAAGGCATTTGCGCACTCGTCAACTCTTCAAGACCATCAGAGAACACACACGGGCGAGAAGCCATTCCTGTGCCCTGTGTGTGGAAGGCATTTTCACAGTCATCAAACATGAACAGTCATCAGAAGGTCCACAATGATAGGAAACTGAAATCAGAAGCTGAAATTCAAGGTGCTGCAATGAGTCCTGAAGAAGTTTCCACCTTCGATCTCATGCAGTTGGATCCCGAGAGATGGCTGGATGTAATGGAGTGGCTCGAGAGTCAACCAGAGAGCTCGGGTGACTGAAACATAATATTGCATGTGGTTATACCTATTAAGCCGTATCGAGTACTTTTGTGTGTAATTTTGACATTTTAGTTTTACAGTTTGTGAGAGTTTATTGGCGTGCCCATGGTGGTTTGTAATGTTATGGTTGCGAAGTGGTTCACTTGTGGACTGTATTGTAGTCGTTATGTGTTCCTGTTGAGCTAAAGTTGGAATGCGTCTGTAGGTACATCTTTACTCAACATTTTAAAGATTTTTTTCAAGTGTATGGCTTTAATAGCTGATTTCAGGATGTACATTGATGACGCGTTCGTTGGATATATGGCCTTGACTTCAACATAGACGCACAGTGAACAAATGTGGTGAACTAATAAGGAAATAATGGGGAATGATATTTTAACGCTTTGGTATTCCTGGAACGGATATGGTTTGCATTGCACTGTAACTGTTTGAACATAGGACATAATACATATTCGTTTTTTTAACAAATGTTTGTCCGTTATTTAAAAACGTGTTAAGCGAGTTTCAGGTGGAGGATCTTCGTCACACAAATCTGCCCTTAACCGGCAGCAACTTGGCTGTCTCTCCATTTAACATGTGTCCCTGGAGGGAAAGGGCCCATTATAAATCGTTCACAACGTTACGGTCCCTAATCATCAAGTACACAGGGAATCCTGTACGCTATGACACGTGAACTGTAACACTATAAACGATAACAACATTAAAATACTATAAACTAGTTTATCATTTATAACACCAAAAAACAGAGGTACGGTATTATAATCTCATTACAAGTATTAGAATGACAATGTGATTGTATTAGAATCACACTCTGCGCATATGAATGTATAGTGTACGTGCACTGTGCTCTATGTACGTAAGTAATATGCATTTATGGCATTTTGACATGCGAACAGGTGGTCGGATATGCGAATTGGGGGTGCAGGATTATGATCGGATTCAAATTATTAGAATAACACTATGGTAGTATTAGAATTACATTGAGCTAGAATGTATGTTATATGTAGATGCACATCGGGAGTCGTAAATGCGGCCTGGTTGGTGCCAGATTTAGAATCGCATCAAAATTATTAAAATCGCACCATGGTCGTATTAGAATCAAGCTGCCCACTGTTGGTAGAATGTTCCATTGCAATGGCACCGAATAGCAATATACAGGATTGATATTGGGCATGGAGCCTTCAAGCGCAACCTTGCGCATTTTGAACTGGTTCTCGACGCCCGTCCCTCGCCCATGGTAGAATCTTGTGCATGTCGGGGCGTCAAGGGTTCGCACCACAGCCTTGAAGGATTAGGCAGGTCCCTGGCTTCTTTTGAAGAATATGACCAGGATCCAGGCACCGGTTCCTCGCACGGCGGATCCTTGAGGCACCCGGGCCTCAGGGGCTCGGAAACTGTGGCATATATTTCGATTAAAGCTTTCGTGACTGCAGGAGTTCATCTCTTGGTTCTTTCGGTAAAGTCACGTAGAAGGGAAGTAATAAATAATAAAATAAACATAATAAAATAATTCTCACGACGTTTCGGCCACAACGCAAGCAGCCGTCCTCAGGTGAAGAACATGTCTGTCGATAAGACAGAGTCTAAATGACATGTCTTAGGCTTGGAGTGTCTATTTAAGCTGTGAGGGAGGAGGAAGAGAGCCTTCACAAAAGAATTTACATATGAAGAGGAATTTAGCATATTTATGGGAAATGCAGGAATGCGAATAGTGCTAATTGTGAAATGCGTGGAAGTGGGGGGGGTTTTCAAAGTCNTATGCCCATGCATTATGCAGGATTAGCAGCATCAAAGGGAGGGGCAAGGGCAGGGGCAGCACCAACAAAGGGAAGGAATGTGAATAGTATGCAGCTGCAGCAACCAAACAACCACGTAAAAAACGAAAGTATAAACTACATAGTATCATCAGTATGCCAAATACACTCTGAATAAGCTGAGCTACCAACCTTAAGTAATACATTACAATTCTAGTTCGCAAAAAATATATAATATGCTTCCAGCTAAACTTTTTTCCCTTACATCAAACAGGTCTAGCCCGTACTATATGCTGCATAGACAAACCCAACATTAATTATATACTGTATTACTATACACCACCTTATACATTGTTCTATTACACTATGTATTATTCTACCCACCCTAATGTATATCACACTGCTATATATTCACTATACAATTACGATACTATATATTACTTTGTACATTGTATTAAGCATATAAATGTTATACTATTTGTTATTATACACTGTACCATTGACCGTCGTGTGAAAGATACTAAGAGGCAGCAACGAAATATGAGAATGGGAGAGTAGCAGAGCAAAGAATCCATTCCCTGCGGAGAATACAATGCCAGTGAGTGGAACGCGGTCTGAGAGTCACCGTAAACGTGAACACAATCAGTTAAGATCCGAAATGGTTTATTACGTCCTTCCAATGATTGCTAAGCCAGAATCCATCTTCTCGGTTGAAATTGTCTCTGTGTTTGTATATGTGGATCGCCTCATGAACGAATCTCTCATGATAGCCAGATGGCTTGCAGAGAACCTCTGTCTTGGAGAAGTCAATGTCATGTGAGCCCACTGAATTGTAACAGTGATCTGCCACGGCTGAGGAGTTTGTCCTACCGTGTTTTAGGTCTGCTTTATGTTCACGGATGCGGTCCGAGACATGTCGTTTGGTTTCTCCAATGTAACTGCTACCACAGAGGCAACTAAGTTTGTAGACGCCAGGTTACTGTATGTCTGGAACCACATCTTTTACAGACGGGACAGATCACGGATTTTATGTACTGTGTTGAATCGGACCTGGATCTTGTGTTTAATCAGGATTTTGGAGATCTTTTTTGTGACCCCAGCAATGTAGAGTAAGGTGATGGTCTTGCAAGGCTCCTCAACAGGATCCTTCTTGATGGTTGAGTGATGGCCTTGCGGATTGTGTAGTCGGAGTAACCATTAGCCTTAAGAGCTTGGCGTACGTGTTTGAGTTCACTGGCAATGTGTTCCTGGTCGGAAATGCATTGGGCTCTATGGTATAGAATCTTGATGAGGAATTCTTCTGGATGGATGGTGGTGGGAATCCGGTTTTAGGTAAGCATCCGTATGGGTGGCTTTCCTGTAGACAGAGTGGCTCATTGTACCATCAGGTCTCCTTTTAATTAGGACATCCAAAAAGGGGTAGCTTGCCATCTTTTTCGACTTCCATGGTGAATCTCATGGCTGGGTGTATGGAATTGATGTGGTCGAGAAATTGGTCTAGAGCAGGCCGGCCATGTGGCCAGATGACAAAAGTGTCGTCTACTACCTCTTCCATAAGGTCGGGCGTAGAGTGGCAGTCTGGATGGCGTCAGTCTCAAATTTCTCCATGAAGATGTTGGCTACAACCGGAGGAGCCCATTGGGGTGCCTCAGTTTGCTTGTAGAAAGTTCCATTCCAGGTGAACTATGTATTGGTTAAGCAGTGTCTCACCAGGGGGGTACCCCAGCATTCAGTCCTTGGTGAACCAAGTCTTCAATGATTGCGATGGTGTCAGGTACAGGAACTTTGGTGAATAAGGAAACCACATCAAAACTGACAAGCAGGTCGTCTGTGGACAGGGCAATCCCCTTGATTGTCGATACCAGGTCAGTAGAGTTTAGTAACGCAGAGGTGGTTTTTCCAGTGAAAGGCCGTAGGCTTTCAGACAAAAAACGAGCCAATTTATAGGTGGGGAGTTGATAGTAGAGACAATGGGACGAAGAGGTGTATCTTCTTTATGTATCACATAAAGAAGATACACATCACATCAACATCACATTTCGAGGGCGACGCAGCTACTTCCGATTCCGAGTGCGATGATCATGTCTGAGCTGAGAATTAAGTCACTCAAGATTACTTTGTTTAACCATAACTTTAGGTAGGTTAGTGTCATCGGGGCTGTGTGAATACTACTCATGAATGAAATCACACTCCTGTATGACCGACATTGTCTAATTTTGGTTGATCGAGTAGAACAAGGCACGTGCCATGTCCAGACGAATTCTTATCACAACAGTGTCCTTAAATATGATGCTAAAATAAATGTTAACACTGGATTAAACGTGCACCTCTTAACCCCTCCCTCGCATTTACGACTAACGATTTGCATTTTCACATAACATACATTCAAGCACAGTTAAATGCTAATACGACCCTATTGTTATTCTAAAATTTGAATGCGATTTTGCCATTTACCCCCCACAGTTCACATATCCGACCCCAGTTAGATTGAACAAATAATTACATACATATGTATAGAGTGCGATTTTAATACTTCTAATGAGATTTAAATACCGTACCACCGTTTATGGTGCTATAAATTATAAAACCAGTTGATATATTTTTTGTCGTTTAATGTTTAGTGTTATTGTTATAGTGTTATCAATTTACATGATTTTAAGTACAGGTGATTCCCGGTATTCTGGACCTGAATGTTGCGAAACGATTCGTAACGAGGACCTTTCCCCACCAGAGCGCAATCCGCTAATGAAAAGAACTCNGGGCGGCGGGAACACGTGCTTCCATNGGCAGTGGGGGTCAGGTAGACAGTGCGTCAACTAAGGGACAATTGGTGACAACAAGATAAAGAGAGTTCGAGAAGGGAAGGCGAGACCAAGTGTGGGCGGAGGTTCACGCCGAGAATGAGAGAGGGGAGGAACGAGGTTTGGGGCTGTGTTGGCTGGTTGCTGTCTCGTCGTCGTCGTTGCTATATCGTGACGCCTGGGGTCTGAAACCGCGTTAAAGGCTAAATAAAATAACCTCTGCAGTCTGAGTCCGAGTCATTACAATTGTAACGATTCATTATTTCACGGGCTAATATTGGTTTGGCGATTATTTTACATACTCATACTGAATATTGCTATTTGATGCCATTGAGATGAACATTCATCCAGCAGTGGACACTTATCCTAATACACCAAAGTGTTATTCGAATAATTTTAATCCCATCTTGATCCTGAACCTTCCATTTCTCATATTCCACCCTTGTTGCACTCCATATTACATACACATTGCATGCAACATGTTACATACAGACATATTACATTCATGCATATTACATACAGACATGTTCATACTCACGAGCATAGTGTGATTCTTAGATACAGGTCCGATTCAACACAGTACATAAAATCCGTGATCTGGTCCCGTCTGTAAAAGACGTGGTTCCAGACATACAGTACCCTGGCGTCTACAAACTAAGTTTCCTCTGTGGTAGCAGGTACATTGGAGAAACCAAACGACATGTCTCGGACCGCATCCGTGAACATAAAGCAGACCTGAAACACGGTAGGACAAACACCTCAGTCGTGGCATATCACTGTTACAATTCAGTAGGCTCACATGACATTGACTTCTCCAAGACAGAGGTTCTCTGCAAGCCATCTGGCTACCATGAGAGATTCGTTCATGAGGCGATCCACATATACAAACACAGAGACAATTTCAACCGAGAAGATAGATTCTGGCTCAGCAATCATTGGAAGGACGTAATAAACCATTTCGGATCTTAACTGATTGTTGTTCACGTTTACAGTGACTTTCAGACCGCAGTCCACTCACTGGCATTGACTGTGTATCTTGTGTTCTCCACAGGGAATGCATTATTTGCTCCGCTGCGGGTCTCCTGCCACCGCTCTCATTGACATGTTTCATTGCTTCTACATACTATTAACATCCCTCCTTTTGTTAATGCTACCCCTACCTTTGATGCTGCTAATCCTGCATAATGCACGGGCATAATATGACTTTCAAACCCCCCGCCCACCTCCTACGCATTTCCCATATATATGCTAAATTCCTCTTGATATACAAATTATTTTGTCAAGGCGCTCTTCTTTCACCTCCAACCCAGCTTATATATACGCTCCAAGCTTGGCAGTGTTTCATTCTTCACCTGAAGATGGCTGCTTGCGTTGTAGCCGAAACGTCGTGAGAATTATTTTATTTTTATTATTTTATTACTTCCCTTCTACGTGACTTTACCGAAAGAACCAAGAAGAGTTTATAATGTTAAAGTATGCAATGTGAGTTTACAATTTGAAAGTTTGTGGACGTGCCCTGTTCTCGTAGGACCCGACGCGGATTTGGAAATAATTGCTATGATCATGTCTGAGCTGGGATGAGCGACTAATGTTTACTTTATTTAATCATAACTGTGTGTAGGTTAGTGCTATCGGGGCTTAGTAAATACTACTCATGAATGAACTCATACATCTTTCGGTGAAATTTGAAATCCTGTTGGTAGGACAAGTCGCCTGCCTTTTTAGACGAATTGTTATCTTCAAGTGCGTCCGTAAATAAACTGCTAAAATACACAGCATAGGGAAGGCTGCCTTTTGGGGAGATGCAGTTTGGGTACCACCCGCCCCGAGACCAGCCACCAGGTCCGGACGGATCCCCCGGACCCCGCAACGTTTCCTCGTGGCACCATCGCGAGTCACGGCAAGATCCAACATCAAGGCGCTTATTGAGGGACCTGACGACGAGGAGGAAGACGGAGTGTACACGAAGAATATCGTGTATCGCCAGATATTTCAATAAGTTGCATTCTATATTTGAATAAGTTGCATTCTTTTAGATTGTCCATTGAGCGTCTCATAAAAATGCATATAACCTCATGAAAAAAACATAAAACAATCACAAAAACATGTCTATTGTGTCCAGCCACTTTCAACTCCCCACCAACTAAGTATATACATACGGCCCGCGAAGCGGGTGGCGACTGCTAGTTTAGCATATTTATGGGAAATGCAGATATGCGATTAGCACTACTTGTGAACTGCGTAGGTTTGGCGAGGGGTTTATAGTCATTATGCCCATGCATTATGCAGGATTAGCAGCATCAAAGGAGGGAGTAAGGTCAGAATTAATAATATACAGCATTGATATTGGGCGTGGAGCCTAAAGCGCAACCTTGCGCATTTTGACCTGGTTCTCGACGCCCGTCCGCGCCCATGGTAGATTCTTGTCCATTTCGGGGCGTCAAGGGTTCGCACCACAGCCTTGAAGGATTAGGCATGACCAGGCTCCAGGCACCGGTTCCTCGCACGTGGCGGATCCTTGAGGCACCCCGGGCCTCGGGGCTCGGAAACTGTGGGCGCCACAACACATTTCCTTTGGAGTACGGTTTCCATTGCCGAGTGCCCCACCACGTTGGACACACCAGACTTGGGCTGTACAGGACATGGGGATGAGCTGTCTGGGTGGGACGGACATAACTACATGGGTACACACTGCGGCCATTTCACCTCATGACTTCTACCTGTCGCCGCCGTGGGCGGAGCAACTTGGGGGACGTACCCGGTGTCACCTTTGGGCAATACAACCTGTCTACGACGCCCATGGAAGCACGTGTTCCCGCCGCCCGTGTTCTTTCATTAGCGGCTTGCTAATCGTTTCACAACGTTCTGGTCCCAAACCCGAAGTATACGGGGATCACCTGTACTCTATAACATGTAAACTGATAACACTATGAACAATAACACTAAACATTAAACGACTTTATTTTTTTAATAGATTCCACCATAACGGAGTTACGGTATGAGAATGTCATTAGAAGCATTTAATCGCTCATATGTTGTAAAGTGTAGGTTCTCGAATCGGGGGACGGATATGCGAACTGTGGGGGTTTGCAGGGTTAGAATCGCATTAAAATTATTCTAGTAACAATATGTTCGTTGCGCATTTTACTGTGCTTGAATATATGTTATGTGCAAATGCGAATCGTTAGTCATAAATGCTAGGCAGGGTTTAAAATGTGCATGTTTAATCCAGTGTTAACGTTAATCCAGTGTTAGCATTATATTTAAGGACAATATTGTTAATATCAATTCGTCTGAATGGCACGTGCCTTGTTCGTCTCGATCAACCAAAATGAGTACAATGTCGGTCATAAAGGTGTGCGAGTTCATTCATAAGCAGTGTTCGCTGATCCCCGATGACACAGACCTACACACAACAAAGTACTCTTTATTAAATTAATTATCAGCTCAGACATCATCATCTCAATCATTTCAAAGACGTGTGGGGTCCCGCGAGAGCAGGGCCTGGCAACAAATATCTGAGCAGCGGAAGCAGCAGAATCAGAAGTAGCTGCGTCGCCCTCGAAATGTGATGCTGCTGCTGCTGTATTTGCTTCTGCGTCGATCAAGATTGACGCTCTTGATCAACTCTGACATTGTAAATCTCACATGTTAAACTCTAACATAGTGAAATATAATATTATAACATATGAACTACAACCTATCCATTGTTACGCTTAAAATACGATTAACTGTTATAGTGCAGAACCACATAATTGGAGGTGTGGGATTATTATCGCATACTAATCATTAGACTCGCACTGAGCTAATTAGAATCACACTGTGGTTGTACGTATGGTAAGTTAATATGACAACCGGGGTAGGATATGCAGGATTATTCGAATCCCACTCGTATTAGAATCACACTGTCCACTGTTGGATGAATGTGTCGTATCAATGGAATCGAATAGCCATATAAGTATATACAGTATACGCAAATAAAGAATATAACAATCACACATTGTAACATATATACAAGAAACATTATTCAAAAAACGTATTTAAAATATATATTCCACTTTTTTAAACTCAGAATGTCGTCGTTCATGTGGGGAGATGGAGCGCAGTGGATCGTATCGTCGAAGCTGCTATTCGGAATCCGTGTGATAACCCAGTCACATCGCCGAACTCCAGTGACAGCAACTTACCCAAGCTACATCTCCCCAACAAGGCAGCCTTACCGATGCTGTATTATGTTTATGGGATAACAGAGGTGTGTATTTTCCCATGCGCCTTGCCCAAAAGACTGATTGTCCGCTTAACAGCGTAGACTGTAAACCACCATTGGTGATAGTGTGGTTTGAGAGCAGCTATTAAAGTCGCTTTGGCAAACGAGGTGGTGGCTGGCCAAACCATGCCTCGTGTTTGTCTCCGGAGTGATGACGGATACAAACCAGACCAAGCGGAGACCATGTACCAGATCGGATTTTGGTTACTGATGTTAGAGTGATTGTATTGCAAGTGTGGTCACTACGCGTCTGTACGTGCTCACTCCCGAAGCTCGGCGGTTTTTGGCAACGCCACGGGGCTGCATTCACTTTAAATAGAGGACAATGGAGGGCATGGGGAACGTGTTTTTCCATTTATTCAAAATAAGCGCATAATTACACACTGAGATGCACCTACATATGCATGTGTAGTGTGGTATTGACGTGCCGGCAGTGATGGATCACGGGCGCGGGTTGGCACCGATGTGGGCGTGGCATGGACGCGCGCGCCGGTGGTGAGGCGCGCTCACACAAGCTGGGAAAAGAGGATCGTAGCGATCGCAGTGATTGGTCAGATAAGTGGGTACTCTCAGCGACGTCCGCAGGAGGGGTATAAAGGGGACGCGCGAGAGCACTCGGGTCAGTGTTAACCAGTTGAAGACCGAAGACGGGTGGAGGAGGTAGGGGCCCGAGACCCTAGTCCCGCCGTCCTTGTGGGGACCGGGCCCTGTGTGGCTCGGAGCCGAGACTGGGGGACCGTAGTCCGACGCCCGTGTGGGTCGGGACGGTGGTACCCAGAGCCGAGACGGGCACCCCGGCTGGGTGTGTCCCGGAAGGCTACGGGGCGTAAGAGCCCGTGTCAGTACAGCTGAGTGGTGTTGGTCACCCGGGTAGCTGAGTGGGTGTAAGTCACCCGTGTAGCTGAGTGGGTGTTGGTCACCCGTGTAGCTGAGTGGGTGTTAGTCACCCGTGTAGCTGAGTGGGTGTTGGTCACCCGTGTAGCTGAGTGGGTGTTGGTCACCCGTGTAGCTAAGTGGGTGTTGGTCACCCGTGTAACGAAGTTGTAGCTGAGTGGTGTCCACCGTGTAGCTAAGTGGGTGTTGGTCACCGTGTAACGAAGTAGGGTGTTAGTCATCCGTGTAACTACAAGTTGGCGAAAATAAAGAGTGTGCTACCCGTGAAGTCGTCTCCTGCCGAGTTACTACTTTACACATGCATGAAGCACAAAGGGCACATTACCCTTCGGTATGTTAATAGACATGCGGATTGTACCTTCCAAAATTAACAATCGAATGCAAATATCCTGAAAGACAAAGGATTGGATCCTAGGGGGAGGGGAGTTATAAGGCGGCTCAGAAGCAGAGCTCAATGCCATTTCGAGAGGGAACTTGATGAGGTTGGACGCTTGACTCGTCGCTCTGCTGATCGCCCTTCAACCGCGAGACAACGCAGCCTGGCGAGCACAATTGCTGTGTCGACAGTTAGGCGACTTTGCGTCAGTAGAGTCCGTGGCGACATCTTCAGACGGGTTTCAGACACCGATATATACCGTGAATCTCCAAGTAAGTGTCTATTTTCGGGGATAAACTCTTAAACGTTTTCGTCGTCAAATTAGCGGGATTTTTTTGCGTCTCGGTTAGAGTGTCGTTCTTGCTTTAGCAGTTAACAAAATCCAAAACTCAACGCTAAACATCCTTGCGGCCGATAGCGTACTTTTGACTCAATAACACCGCTGCTGTTACTACGCTCACATGGAGCAGAGACGCTCTCCACAGCCCCACGCACACGGAGGCAAGAAGTCCTTCAATTGCTCTGTGTGTGGTAAGTCGTTTTCACGGCCATCACATCTTCAGATTCACCAGAGAACACACACGGGCGATAAGCCATTCCTGTGCCCTTTGTGTGGGAAGACATTTGCACACTCGTCAACTCTTCAAAACCATCAGAGAACACACACGGGTGATAAGACGTTCTTGTGCCCTGTGTGTGGGAAGACATTTGCACACTCATCAACTCTTAAAACTCACCAGAGAACACACACCGGTGAGAAGCCGTTCTTGTGCCCTGTGTGTGGGAAAACATTTGCACAATCATCAAATCTTCAAGCTCATGAGAAAACACACACGGGCGAGAAGCCATTCCTGTGCTCTGTGTGTGGGAAGACATTTTCACACCCATCAAATCTTCAAGCTCATGAGAAAACACACACGGGCCAGAAGCCATTCCCGTGCTCTGTGTGTGGGAAGGCATTTGCACGGTCATCCACCATGAACAAGCATCAGAAGGTCCACAATGATAGGAAACTGAAATCAAAAGCTGAAATTCAAGGTGCTGCAATGAGTCCTGAAGATAATTCCACCTTCGATCCCATGCAGTTGGATCCCGAGAAATGGCTGGATGTAATGGAGTGGCTCGAGGGTCAAACCGAGAGCTCGGGTGACTGACAAAATATTACGTCATGTGGTTATACCTATTAAGCCGTATCGAGTACTTTTGTGTGTCATTTTGACCATTTTAGTTTTACAGTTTTTGTGAGTTTAATGACGTGCACAGTGGTGGTTTGTAATGTTATGGGATTACTTGCCGAAGTGTTGTGATGAGCACTGGTTGTGAGAGGGTTCAATTGTAGTCGTTAAGTGTTCCTGTTGAGCTAAAGTTGGAATGCGTCTGTAGGTACATCTTTACTCAACATTTTAAACTTTTAGTATATAGCTTTTTTTTGGTATTAATCGACTTTAGATAGCCTGTTTCAGGATGTACATTGATGACGCGTTCGTTGGATATATGGCATTGACTTCAACATAGACGCACAGTGAACAAATGTGGTGAACTAATAAGGAAATCATGGGAATTATACTTTAACGCTTTGGTATTCCTGGAACGGATATGGTTTGCATTGTACTGTAACTGTTTGAACATAGGACATAATAAACATTCGGTTCGAATTTTAACGTCAACATTTTTGCAGATGAATAAAAAGTATTTTGAACAAATGTTTGTCCGTTCTTTATTTTAAAATGTTCCTAGTAAAGTTTCAGGTGGAGGATCTCCATCACACAAGTGTGCCCTTAACCGGCAGCATCTTGGCTGTCTATCCGATTAACACGTGTTCCTTGAGGGGAAAGTTCCCCGTAGTTAATCTTTCATCAACGTACCAGTCCCTAATTCCGAAGTATGTCGGGGAAAAACTGTACTTTATAACATGTAAACTGTAATACTATAAACTATAACACTAAACATTAAACGATTATAAGCTAGTGTTTTAATTCATAACCATATAAACGGAGGTAAGGTATTATTATAGCATTAGAATCACAGTGTGGTCGTATAAGAATCTAACACTGTTCAAATATATGTATAGTGTACGTGCAAGGATCCGATAAAAATTATTACAATTACAACATGGTCATATTACAATCACGATTTTCACTGCTAGATGTCATCGAATAACAAAGACGGAATACATTTATATAAATACACGCACAAACCAATTATAAACTCATGCGATTATGAATCGTTACAATTATTATAACAATCACAAATTGTGACAAAGCGAAATTCCCACAAGCAAAACACCACGCTCACGTGACGAATTCTTAAACAAACTGCAACACTCAAGTGACAGAACTCAACAAAAAACGCCGCAATAAAAAAAACATCATTGGACAAATCGTAAAAACAGACAACACACGCACGTTAGTAGCTGTTTGAAGAAGACAACACCTAGCACCTTCAACTATACACATTATACAGCCAATTCGTAATGGGGCGGTATATGACAGCCTTCGCTGCTGTCGACGGGGCCAAGCAGCGAGTGTTTAACTCCATTGTTTCAGAATCCGTGTCATTACCCGGTCACAGCGCCTTACCCAAACTGCATCTCCACAACAAGGCAGCCTTCCCTATGCTGTGTATTTTGGCAGTTTATTTACGGACGCACTTGAAGATAACAATTCGTCTAGAAAAGGCAGGCGACTTGTTGGCTGTTAGAAGAAAACACCTAGCACCTTCAACTACACATTGTTCATAATCAACGTTTTTGTACAGCCCCAAAGAACCAACTCGTAAATGTGGCGGTATTTGACAGCCTTCGAACTTCTTACTTTCGTTCTCGATTAATTAAGACATTCTTGCAAGTGCTATCGCTTTCGCTCGTAATTTGCCTCCTAATTGTTGGCCTCAGTTTTCGAGAACCAACAAAATGGATGTGATGTCCTCAATTTTCCAAGCTGCACAATTCACGGTTGCAGACTGCTTTGAACAGCCAAATGTTATCACAGTAAACAATTCGGACCACAGCAGGAACTCAATCTCGAGCATCTGCGAAGCAACGATATGAGGGCTAAGACCTGCAAGTTTATTCGAGTGTTGACGTTATTTTAGCTATATAGTTAAGTACATGTACGTGATAAGAATTCGTAGACATGGCAGGTGTCTTGTTCTCCTTAATCAACCAAAATTATGACAAATTACGTCATAAATGAGTGAGCTAATTTTCGGTAGTATTCGCTAAACACCGATGGCACTAACCTACACTAAGTTATGTTTAAACAAAGTCAACTTAAGTCGCTCATATCTCAGCTCAGGATCATCTCAATTATTTCCATAGACGTGTGGGGTCCCACGAGAGCAGAGTCGGCGTGCAAACAGCCGGGCGGCAGTTGGAGCAGAAGCAGAAGTCGCTGCTTTGTCATCGAACGGTTTCGTAGCTGCTGTAGTTGCTTCTGTTACTGTTATATACGCAGCATGTTGGTGTCCCGTGATGGGATAGCGCCTTTGATGAAAAACTATGATCCAACAGCACCTTCCTTGTCGAGACGCATTCTAAACACAATCTTCCTCCTAGCGTTGTTCCCGCTGTGGCGCAGGGTC
Source organism: Lethenteron camtschaticum (assembly GCA_018977245.1). NCBI lineage: Eukaryota > Metazoa > Chordata > Hyperoartia > Petromyzontiformes > Petromyzontidae > Lethenteron > Lethenteron camtschaticum. The sequence goes on from MU249792.1 coordinate 62,432, forward strand.
CGCTTTTCGGCATTGTCTTCTCCATTTGGCTCGGTCCAGGCATCTTCGGGGATGCGTTGACCGTCTTCATGTCTTCCTTTATTCGATCCATCCATCGCTTCTTCGGACGTCCGCGTGGACGGCGGCCCTCTGGTTCAATACGCACGGCAGTCTTGGCCACTGATGACTCTTCACTTCGCATCACATGGCCGTACCACCGAAGCCTTGCCTCAAGCATCTTGTCCGCAATGGGGGCCACACCAAGTCGCTTCCGAACGTCTTCGTTCCTGACACAATCCCATCGAGTGAGCCCGAGGCTCCATCTGAGCATCCTCATCTCCATGGTGTGGAGAGCTTGTTCGTGTACAGTTGTGGCTGGCCAGCACTCGGATCCATAGAGTGCCACCGGTCGGACGATGGTCTTGTATATTTTTCCCTTCAGCCTATCCGGCATTTTCCGATCACAGAGGACTCCGGTGACTTGCCTCCATTTCATCCACGCCGCATTGACTCGTGACCTCACATCAGTCGTGATGCTACCATCTGAGCTGATGGTGGAGCCCAGGTACTTAAAGTCCGTCACTTTCTTCAGATCTTCTCCGTCAATACTGATGGTGCCGTCGGTTTGGGGGCCACACTCCATATACTCCGTCTTTTTGATGTTGAACCTCATCCCGTTTTCGTCCAAACGTTCCTTCCACAGGCGCGTTTGTCTTTCCACTTCTCCTCTCTCTTCATCTGAGAGGAGGACGTCATCCGCGTAGAGAATTGACCATGGGAGGGGCGTGTGCAGGTCGGCAGTGATCGTGTCCATGCACAGGATAAACAGGAGTGGTGACAGGGCCGATCCTTGGTGCACTCCAACGCTGATGGGAAATGGCGGTGATATGCCCACTGCACACCTGACTGCACTGGTGACGTTCTTGTATAGGAGTTGCACCCAATGCACGTAGGTTTCAGGGACTCCATGGGATCGAAGCGAGTGCCAGATGAGGTCGTGGGGACCCTGTCAAATGCCTTTTCAAGGTCGAGGAACGACACGTGCACAGCTTTGTTCTTCTCTCTGTGCCTCTCCAGCAGGAGCCTCGCCGCGAATATGGCGTCCGTAGTGCCACATCCTTTGACGAAGCCGCATTGGTTGGGTGATAGGGTGATGATGTTTCTAATCCTCGTGTCCAAAACTCGCTCAAAGATCTTCATCGCATGACACAGGAGCCTGATTGGCCTGTAATTCGAGCATTCTGCCACGTCCCTTTACCCTTCCAAATTGGAACCGTCGTGCTGGTCGACCAGGCTTCTGGGACCTCACTGGTGCTCGTGATGGTGCTGAAGAGCTGGGTAAGGAGGGCAGCACCCTGCCTGCCAAGGATCTTCCAGGCCTCAGCAGGGATATCGTCCGGGCCAGTCGCTTTCCCATTCTTCATTCTCTTGATAGCTTGTTCCACTTCGGTGATGGTGATAGGTGAAACCGGACCGAGGACGTGTTCAGCACTAATAATAGGTGGGTGGGGAAATTCCTGGTTGCAGATTCCAGAGAAGTAGTCGCTCCAGCGTTGAAGGATGGCGGGCGGGTCTCTGAGAGCGCTGTGATTCTCATCCTTTATGCATTTCACCTGACCAATATCCTGAGTCGAACGATGGCGCGCCTCTGCCAGTCGATATATCTTATTGGCACCTTCTGGGGTGTCCAGTTCGACATACAGTTGGTCGTATTGAGCTAATTTCACCGCTGCAACTACTCGCTTCGCTGCCGATTTGCAGTTTCTGTAATGTTGGTAATCCAGATCTGCGAGCGTTTGGCGCCACTTCTTGAAAGCTCGCTTCTTCTCTTCACTGCTAGCTGAACTTCTTCGTTCCACCACCATATTTGCTTGTCAATGAAGTGTTTTCCCGGCTTAGTTAGCCCAGTGCTTCCGTTGCTGCTGTGCACAGTTGGCCGGCGAGATCTTCCCAAATCGCATTCGCCGGTCGGTTGGTGTTCACGTCAATCTGATTAAAGGCAACTCTCAGCTGATCCTTGCATTCCTTCATCCGCCACCACTTAATTCGCTAAACACAATACTATACTTAAATATATTGCTAAAATAACGTCTACACCCGATTCAACATGCAATTCCACCTCGGCCATGAGCAACCCACAGCACGCGCAGAGGAAGGAGACCACGAGGGAGACGGCCTCAACTTGAAGAGAAAGTTGACAAACTCACGGATGCCATCACCCAGCTGCTGCAACGCCTGTCGGATGAGACGCTGCGTCCCGCGGCACCAACCAGGCGAGTAAATGAAGAGCTGAGCCCGAATCGGAGGCCGCCACCCAAACATCAGCAGCAGTCGATAGCGTGATTCTAATAGGACGTGATTCTAATAGGTTGTTATTATAATAATTTAATGCGATCAAAACCGCGCACCTCCCATTTTGCATTTACGACTCGCGATGTACATCTACATATAACATACATTCTAGCTCAGTGTAATTCTAATACGACCATAGTGTAATTCTAATCATCCGATCCTAATCCACCAGTTCGCATATCCGACCCCCGGTTCGCATGTCCAACGGACATACATATTACATACATACGACCATAGTATGTATGTAATATGCATACATATGTGCAGTGTGATTCTATTACGATCACATTGCGATTATAATACTTCTAATGATATTCTAATGTTGATTTGAAGCTTTCGTGACTGCAGGAATTAATACTCGTTGGTTCTTTCGGTAAAGTCACGTAGGTAGAAATAAACAAAGTAAATCACGTTTCGGACGAAACACAAGCGCCCGTTTTCAGGTGAGAATCGCGATATCCGCGATGTCTGCTGCGAGCAGCACGATGTCTGCTGCAGACATCGTTTGGGCGCTTGTGTTGCGTCCGAAACGTCGTTATTTATTTTTTTATTTATACCTACGTGACTTTACCGAAAGAACCAAAGAGATATTCTAATACTGTCCCTCCGTTTACGGTCTTATAAATTATATAAAAAACGAGTTAATATTCGTTTAATGTTTAATGATATCTTTTAAGCGTTACAGTTTACATGTTTTAGAGTACAAGTGATCTCCAGTATACTTCGGAATTAGGGAACGGAACGTTGCTAAACTATTTATTGCAGTTGGGTCATATTTTTATTTGCTTCCTCGCGTACCTGGGTTACCCTTTCACCTACGTGAGTTATCATATCTCCCATGCCGGCCTGTAACCCGGCTACCCACCCCGGGGTCGTCTCGCGGGACACTGGAGGCTCTCTTTCCCGGCCCCTTACCGTCCTCGCGAGCTCCTGTTCCTCCTCCTCGTCTTCCGAGAGCAGGCTTGCAATGGCGCGCTCTCGTCCCAGCCCCCGGAGCTGCGCGCGTTCGCTGTGAATTCTTTCACACTTACGTGCGCGCTCGACAAGGGCGTTAAAGGGAAGACGTGGGCAGCTCATGTCTGGCTGCCACCACGCCGTGCGAGACAGGTACCGCTGGATTTTCTCGGCGGCCAGTTCCTCAATAACATCAGTTGCGTACCCCGGGCGTGCGATCTTTGTTAACTCGCGCACATCCTCGGCGTAATCACGTAGATCTTCGCCAGGTTGGCGACGGCGCGCCTCTAAGGCCGATTTTGCTTCCTCCTCGTCACGCGTGCCAAAACGCTGATCGAGTCGGCGCATCAGCTCCTCTAGCTGTGTCTGTGCGCTCGCGGGTAACGCTTCTACAAAATCGGCTGCCCGCCCATCAAGATTCATATTAAGTTGACGTACTGCCTGCGCGTCCGTCCATCCATTAATTTCCTTGGCCCCTAAGAGATTGCGGGCGAATGCCTTCCACGAAGGGGCCCCCGGCCGGTAAATATTAGTCTTATTTTAGCGTGAGGTAACGCGGGGGTCCGTACCGCTTCCGACACCAATTTGTAGGGGTCGCTAGCCCCGAGATCCCTCCCTCGATAATGCTAACGGCCGGGCTAGCATCATCAATCGCCCCCCCGCTGCTAAGCGAACCGCTGCTAAGTTCCTCACCCATGGTGTGGGAGCCGTCGCCCGAGGATTCCCTCCACCGCGGGTCCGCGTAATGGGCATGGTTAATTACCGATTAGTATTCTGGCCCTCTCTACTACGATACTTCCCTTTCCTAATCGCGCGCCTGCAACCCACACGGAGCGAACGCACGCCCACACACACGCCGTTCCGCGCACTCCAACTCAACTCACATTATACTCGCGCACCTGTATCACACACGGAGTGAACACACGCGACACCACTCTCGCACCGCTCTGCGCAGCGCTCCCCGAGGGAGCCGCAGCACTACAGAATCACTGCGTACACACGCGCAACCCGCGCGCTCAGCTCCGCGCAGCGCTCACTCACGTGGCGAACCACTGTGCACACAGCGCACCCACACGCTCACACTGCACGACAAGATCACGCGAGACCACGCTTCGCTATTAATGATTTATTATATGCTACCTGCGAATTGATGTTGAATCAGTGAGTCGACGAGGCTGGCCTATTCCACCAAACCTGTACCTATTCCCTATTTATCGGCTTACGCTACCCTACTTCACCTCCCCACTCACAGCGCACCTCGATGCGTCGCGCGGACGCCCGGGTCGCTGGCTGGAGCCGCGGCTGGTCCGCTGGCCTGGAGAGAAGAGAGCGATTTCCCCTCTGCGCCCCTCTATTTATCCTCCCTACCTCAAAGGGGATGCTGCGCTGAACAATGGGCTCGTGCACCTCGAGCCCGCGCACGGCGGTTCCGGGCGCTGTTGATATGCTAATCAGTGAGCGACGTTGGCGGCGTACATCCTAATTAATCCCTTACCCTTCCTAACAATAGGGCCTGCGCGCTCAAGCGTAATTATCCCAACCCTCCATGACTATGTGCAACAGCTCCTGCGGTCCCGCTATTCATGCTGTCCCGTCCCTCCCTGCTTGCCCCGTCGACCCGTGGGGGTGTGTGTGGGGGGAAATGCGCCTCAACCGCGGTGGCCGAATGCCCCACGCCGCGACCATCTTAAACAACTACGCTGGTTTGGTCGTCTGCGTGCGTATCTGGACGTTAATTTATTCACGGACCGCCCAAACAGCTAGCTCTGATTCGTCGATAAAAATAATAAAACAGCCGGCAAAAAGCCACAGCTCACTTTCATTCGACAAATATGAATAAATAAACCTGCCACACAACAGCGTCTCTTCGGTAAACAATTGCACCTACTTTCACGCAACACCATTTCACAGTGATGGTCGCAACGCAAAATCTACTGTAGGTACAGTGTTGCTGTTGCACCCGCCGAACACTGCGTTCTGGTGGCGATATCTCCCCAACGAAGAACGTCCGCGGCTGCAACCAAGAACCCTCACTAATCAGATAGCCACATACATTTTCAATTCCAGAACTTTCAATAAAATCTGTTCATTATTGGTGGGGTTCGGTTCGACGGCCCAGTGGACAAAACTGACCACTCTTTCGTACGCAGCTCCATCAATATTGCGCCCATTCCCTTGAAACCACTGTGCTTAATCTTTCATTGGGCCGAAACAAGTGTGTGCAAAGTGGCCCTGCACAGTTCCCGCCCTACATATCAAACCAGCGCTCGAGAAATTCTGTCGGTGTTGCCTTCAATCTCATTGGACTAATTAATTATCCCTTACATTTAATTGCCTCAAAGTGGCCTGCGTGCTTTGTGGCAGCAGCACGCGTCAGTCAGTCAGTCGTCCATTTCCAAACAAGCAGAATCACACAGAAGGTAAGTGCTGTGTGATAGCATAGGTATGCCAAGGTCTGCGCCGCAGTGGTGCAGTGCACTGTGGGCGCACATCCTGCGCTGTGTGAGTGTGGTGTGTATGCAAGTGTGCGAATGGTTGTTACGGTTATATACGTATATTTATGTATATACGTATTTTCTGGAAAAATGGGTGCTGCGTGCTGCGATTAGTGGAGTCCCCAAACAACTTTACCTTACGAGAGGCAGGGTCGCTATACAGTGAGTCTTAGCGGACTGAGCTGGCAGCTTCACCTGCCGGGACCACGGCCAGTTGCGTAGCGCCCCCTACAGTTTCGCCCATGGGTCAATACCCCCATGGGGCAACCCAGCTGACTGTTTGATGGGTACAATGGGTACTTTTCGGTTTATCCGGCTTATTACCATTATTATGTATTGACGTTGATCACGTCTCCATGGACGGCTTGCTGTCTACTTCGGTTGTGTAATTGAGATGTTGTGCATGCTGCTGCTGGTAAGGGCATGTGTTGCATAATATGCAGCATGTGTCCGCATATCATGTTTGCCACGGATGCAGTTGGCGTTACTGTACATTTATGATGTTTTGGAGTGCCAATCCCATGCACTTTGAAATGTAATAAGCTGTCTAAAAGGTTGCAGCCCGGCCCCGCCGCTGTTACTCTCTGGCCGTTGCACAAGCCATATCGGAATTTGCGACATGCTAAAACAATGAGTACAGTGTGACACCACCCGTGTAACTCCCGGGATGAAAATGGCATTGGAAGTGATCGCTTTATTGAGATGATTATGGTACTACCACAGGGTATTGTGAACGGTTAAGGAGGAGAGGTCTGGATTTGTAAGTCTCACAGTACCGGTAAGAAGCGCCGGGTGGGGATGCCCTCCACTGGGGTACAAATTCTGTCATTATTAGTATACGATCATGCAATGTTTCTCTCTGAAAGCTGGCATAACTGGAACGATCCCCGTTATTGTTAGATTGAGAGTGACCCACACCTCTGATACCATATGTGAGGAATCCAAAAATCTGATGCATGCGTAAAACACCCACAATGGGAATACGTAAACGTAAAAACACCAACAAAATACATTTTAACATAATAAAAAAATAGGTGGCCCCATAGCGCATCTGTCAGTGTGTGTACATACAGACGGAGGATGCAGGGGCCAACCTGTGTGCGATCGGAACGGTGCAATTGCTGACCAATGTCGCTGTGGATGGCGCACACGCTGACGCACACCGGAGCTGTGACTTTGCGATGCAAGGGCATGGTGGATGGTGGAGCGCATATGGATGGTGCGTTACGAATAAAATAAAACAAAACAAACCGCTGGAAGCAGCCATGCGAGCAGGCTACCTTGAGAGCGATCGCGAATGGGTTGCGTGTCTGGCTTCGTCAACTCTTCGCTACCATTCTGCTGTATTCCAAGCCAGCAGATACGAAGGCTCTCTGGGATAAATTCTACGACGAATTGGCTTGCGATTACGAGTACCAGTACCGCCAGCTGACCAACAAAGAAGAAATGCTAAATCTTCTTGGTTCTTTCGGTAAAGTCACGTAGAAGGGAAGTAATACAATTAAACATAAAAAATAATTCTCACGACGTTTCGGCCACAACGCAAGCAGTCGTCCTCAGTGAAAACCAGGTCTGTCGAGGCGACAGCGTCTGAATGAAACAGCACACGTGCTTGGAGCATATATATAAGCTGGGTTGGAAGGGGGGGAAAGGGCGCCTTGACAAAAAATTTGCATATCGAGAGGAATTTAGCATATTTATGGGAAATGCAGGTATGTGATTAGTACTACTTATGCCCGTGCATTATGCAGGATTAGCAGCATCAAAGAGAGGGGATATGGGAAATGCAGGTATGTGATTAGTACTACTTATACCGTGCATTATGCAGGATTAGCAGCATCAAAGAAAATAAAAGAAATGGTAAAGTTCAAGACCCTTCACAGCCTCCACGAGTTCCTCACGGCAGGTGGGATGGCTCTGTCGGACTTTGACGACCTCCCGCAGCTTTCCGATACCCACACTTGTCTTGGACTCGCTGCTTGAGAACAACCATATCCGCCGCGAATTGGACACGAAGGACTTCCCATTTCCACTTGGCGCAAGCAGTTCCCCATTGTCCCAGCCTTCGCGATGACCATCAACAAGGCGCAAGGGCAAACTGTTCACAACCTGGGATTATATCTACCAACGCCATGCTTCTCGCACGGCCAACTGTACGTGGCACCATCGCGAGTCACGGCAAGATCCAACATCAAGGCACCTATTGAGGGACCTGACGACGAGGAGGAAGACGGAGTGTACACGAAGAATATCGTGTATCGCCAGATATTTCAATAAATTGCATTCTATATTTGATTAAGTTGCATTCTTTAATATTGTCGATTGAGCGTCCATAAAAATACATATAACCTCACAAATAAACATTGAACAATCACCAAAACATGTCTATTTGTCCAGCCACTTTCAACTCCCCACCAACCAAGCACATACACACCGCCGCGAAGCGGCGGGACTGCTAGTACAATATGTATAAAAATTATCTGGACATGGCACGTGCCTTGTTCGTCTCGATCAACCAAAATNTAGTAGAATGTCGGTCATAAAGGAGTGCGAGTTCTTTCATGAGTAGTATTCGCTGAGCCCCAGACACTAACCTACACACAGTTATTGTTACTTAATTTTCAGCTCAGACATGATCATCGCATTCATTTCCAAAAATGTGTGGGGTCCCGCGAGCAGGGCCTGGCTACAAATAGCCGAGCAGCAGAAGCAGCAGAATCAGAAGTAGTTGCGTCGCCCTCAAAATGTGTTGTTTGCTGCTGTTATTGTTGCTGCTGTAGTTACTTCTGTTGCTGTTATGTATTGGTGGTGGCTCATTTACTCATCACCACCATAATCATCAGTATCAACACCCATTATCATCATTATCACTATCAACTCACCATCACCAACCATCGTCACCACCAACCACCCAACCATCACAACCAACTCATTCATCAACCACCACCAATCATCCATAATCACAACAACCCATCATCATCACCACCCATAACCATCACCACCATAACCATCACCA
>MU249792.1:71327-100490 GCA_018977245.1 Lethenteron camtschaticum
GTATAGTTTATCCCCGACATACTTCGGGATTAGGGACTGGTACGTTGATGAAAGATTAACTACGGGGAACTTTCCCCTCAAGGAACACGTGTTAATCGGGTAGACAGCCAAGATACTGCCGGTTAAGGACACACTTGTGTGACGGAGATCCTACACCTGAAATTCTCTTAACATGTTTTTTCTAGGAACATTATGAAATAAAGACCGGACAAACATTTGTTAAAAATACGTTTTTATTCATCTGTTTATAACATGTAAACGTAATACTATAAACTATAACACTAAACATTAAACGATTATAAGCTAGTGTTTTAATTCATAACTATATAAACGGAGGTAAGGTATTATTATAGCATTAGAATCACAGTGTGATCGTATAAGAATCTAACACTGTTCAAATGTATGTATATTGTACGTGCAAGGATCGGATAAAAAGTATTACAATTACAACATGGTCATATTACAATCACGATTTTCACTGCTAGATGTCATCGAATAACAAAAGACGGAATACATTTATATAAATACACGCACAAACCCATTATAAACTCATCAGATTATGAATGGTGACAATTATTAAAACAATCACAAATTGTGACAGCGAAATTCCCACAAGCAAAACACCACGCTCACGTGACGAATTCTTAAACAAACTGCAATACTCAAGTGACAGAACTCAACAAAAAAACTCCGCAATAAAAAAACAACATCAATGGACAAATCGTAAAAACAGACAACACAATTATTTTGTTAAGGCGCTCTTCCCCCTTCCAACCCAGCTTTAATATACGCTCCAAGCCTGGTGGTGTTTCATTCAGACGCTGTCTCTCCGACAGACCTGGTTTTCACCAGAGGACGGCTGCTTACATTGTGGCCGAAACGTCGTGAGAATTATTTTATTATGTTTTATTTTATTATTTGATTACCTCCCTTCTACGTGACTTTACCGAAAGAACCAAGAAGATGTATGTATGTAATATGGACGTGCGAACCAAGGTTGGATATGTGAAACGGAACGTGCAGGATCAGGATGGGATTAAAATTATTTGAATAACACTTTGGTGGTATTGGATCAAGCTTTCACTGCTGGATGAATGTTCCATCTAATGGCATCAAATAGCAATATTCAGTATGTATATATAAATTATCGCACAAACCCAATATAAGCCCGTGCAATAATGAATCGTTACAATTGTAATGACTCGTTTGATAAAAGTATTTGATCAAAGTTTGTTATCCCATCACGGAACACCACTGGAACTGAGCATATTAAGCAGCAACAACATGGGGTCTGTGCAGAAGTCGGGCTCGGAGTCAGGTGGAACGGGGAGCCAGGGGCAAGGGAGCGGGATAGGAAAGAGCGCAGCGCCAGGGCTGGAGGTGGCTGCGCTCCTCGGCCGGCCGTGTTGGCCGAGCCCACGGCCGGCGCAGAGGAGGCAGCACGGGGCAGCCGACTGTGTCGGGGGACCAGTGGGACCGAGCCCGGCACCCCTCACCCTGGGAAGTTGGTACACCTGGTGTATGTCAATAACTTTAATAAACCCTCGGCGACAGCCCTTAAACCTCACATTCGTCTCCGAGTGCGTCCTGGGAACTTCTCTACATTGTGTAATAGTGTACGGGCATGTGAACTGTGCTCGTATGTATGTAATGTGATTCGGGCTCTGCTCTTCATTTCTTCGCCTGGATGGTGCCGCAGGACGCAGCATCTCTGAAGGTGTTGCAGTTGTTGCTGTTGCAGTTGTTGCTGCTGCAGTTGCTGCAGTTGTTGCTGTTGCGTTTTGTTGCTGCTGTTGTTGCTGCTGCTGTTGCAGTTGTTGCTGCTGCTGTTGTTGCTGCTTAAGATGCGTCAGTTCCAGTGGTGTTCCGTGATGGGATGAACAAACTTTGATCAAATACTTTTATCAAACGAGTCATTACAATTGTAACGATTCATAATTGCAGGGGCTTATGTTGGGTTTGTGCGATTATTTTATATAGTCATACTGAATATTGCTATTTGATGCCATTGAGATGGAACATTCATCCAGCAGTGGATAGCTTGATCCTAATACCACCAAAGCGTGATCCTGCACCTTCCGTTTCACATATCCCACCCTTGGTTCGCACGTCCATATTACATACATACATGTTACATAATACATATTACATACATATATTCATGCATATTACATACAGACATGTTACATACTCACGAGCATAGTGTGATTCTTAGAGGACCACGGTGTGAAGTTAAGAATTCGAATGAGATTCGAATATCACACTTCAATGTACGGTGTTCTAATCTGTAACACTAGTTTATGATGTAATTTTATAGCGTTATAATGTATCGCACATAGCTTATATTGTTAGAGTTCACAACATTATAGTTTACTATACTAGTTTGTAGTGTTATTTTAGAACGTCGCAATGTATAGCTCATAGTTTAAAGGTTATATTGTTAGAGTTTATAATGTTAGAGTATTCATGTGAGTTTACAATTTGACGTGCCCTGTTCTCGTGGACCCGACACGGATTGGAAATAATTGCTATGATCATGTCTGAGTTGAGATGAGCGACTGATGTTTACTTTGTTTAATCATAACTGTGTGTAGGTTAGTGCCATCGGGCTTAGTGAATACTACTCATGAATGAACTCATACTTCTTTCGGATATAAATTGAAATCATGTTGGTAGAACAAGTCGCCTGCCTTTTCTAGACGAATTGTTATCTTCAAGTGCGTCCGTAAATATACTGCTAAAATACACAGCATAGGGAAGGCTGCCTTGTTGGGGAGATGTAGTTTGGGTAAGGCGCTGTGACCGGTGATGACACGGATTCTGAAACAATGGAGTTAAACATTCGCTGCTTGGCCCCGTCGACAGCAGCGAAGGCTGTCAGATACAGCCCTATTTACGAGTTGGCTGTATAATGTATATAGTTGAAGGTGCTCGGTGTTGTCTTCTTCTAACAGATACTAACGTGCGTGTGTTGTCTGTTTTTAGGATTTGTCCATTGATGTTGTTCTTTTTATTGCGGCGTTTTTTTATTGAGTTCTGTCACTTGAGTGTTGCAGTTTGTTTAAGAATTCGTCACGTGAGCGTGGTGTTTTGCTTGTGGGAATAACGCTTTTCACAATTTGTGATTGTTATAATAATTGTAACGATTCATAATCTCATGAGTTTATAATGGGTTTGTGCGTGTATTTATATAAATAATTCCGTCTTTTGTTATTCGATGACATCTAGCAGTGAAAATCGTGATTGTAATATGACCATGTTGTAATGTAATAATTTTTATCCGATCCTTGCACGTACACAATACATACATATGAGCAGAGTGCGATTCTTATACGACCACACTGTGATTCTAATGCTTCTAATGATATTATAATACCTTACCTCCGTTTATATGGTTATACATTTAAACACTAGTTTATAATCGTTTAATATTTAGTGTTATCGTTTATAGTATTACAGTTTACATGTTATAGAGTACAGTTTATCCCGACATACTTCGGGATTAGGGACTGGTACGTTGATGAACGATTAACTACGGGACCTGTCCCCTCAAGGAACACGTGTTAATCGGGTAGACAGCCAAGATGCTGCCGGGTAAGGACATACTTGTGTGACGGAGATCCTCCACCTGAAATTCTCTTAACATGTTTTTGCTAGGAACATTATAAAATAAGGACAGGACAAACATTTGTTAAAATTACGTTTTTATTCATCTGCAATCATTTTTACGTCAAAACTCGAAGGGAATATTTATTACATTTCCAGTACAATGCAAACCATTTCCTTTCCAGGAATACCAAAGCGTTAAAGTATCATTCCCCATGATTTTAGTTCACCACATTTGTTCACTGTGCGTCTATGTTGAAGTCAATGCCATATATCCAACGAACGCGTCATCAATGTACATCCTGAAATCGGCTATCTAAAGTTGATTAATACCAACCAAAAAAGCTATATACTTGAAAAAAACTTTAAAATGTTGAGTAAAGATATACCTACAGACGCATTCCAATTTTAGCTCAACAGGAACACTTAACGACCAGTGCTCATCACACCACTTCAGCAAGTAATCCGATAACATTACAAACCACCACTGTGCACGTCATTACTGTGCACGTAATTAAACTGTAAATCTAAAATGGTCAAAATTATAGTACTCAAGACAGCTTAATAGGTATAACCGCATGCAACATCACCGCGAGCTCTCGGGTTGATCCTCGAGCCACTCCATTACATCCAGCCATCTCTCGGGATCCAACTGCATGGGATCGAAGGTGGAATTATCTTCAGGAATCATTGCAGCACCTTGAATTTCACCTTTTGATTTCAGCTTCATATCATCGTGGACCTTCTGATGCCTGTTCCGTTTTGAAGACTGGGCAAATGACTTTCCACACACAGTGCACAGAAATGGCTTCTCGCCCGTGTGTGTTCTCTGGTGACTCTGAAGAGTTGACGAGTGTGCAAATGTCTTCCCACACACAGGGCACAGGAATGGCTTCTTGCCCGTGTGTGTTCTCTGATGAGTTTGAAGAGTTGATGAGTCTGCAAATGTCTTCCACACACAGGGCACAGGAATGGCTTCTCGCCCGTGTGTGTTCTCTGATGTGCTAGAAGATGTGATGACCGTGCAAATGTCTTCCCACACACAGGGCACATGAATGGCTTCTCGCCCGTGTGTGTTCTCTGGTGTCTCTGAAGATCTGATGGCCATGAAAAGGACTTCCCACACACAGAGCAATTGAATGGCTTCTTGCCTCCGTGTGCGTGGGGCTGTGGAGAGCGTCTCTGCTCCATGTGAGCGAGTAACAGCAGCGGTGTTATCGAGTCAAAAGTACACTATCGGCCGCAAGGATTTTTAGCGTTAAGTTTTGGATTTGTTAACTGCTAAAACAAGAACGACACTCGCGTCTAACCTAAACAAATCCCGCTAATTTGACGACGAACGAGTTTATCCGCGAAAATAGACACTTACTTGGATATTTACGGTATATCGGTTTCTGAAACCCGTCTGAAGATGTCGCCACGAACTCTCCCGACGCAAAGTCGCCTAAATGTCGACACAGCAATTGTGCTCGCCAGGCTGCGTTGTCTCGCGGTTGAAGAGCAATCAGCAGAGCGACGAGTCGAGCGTCCAACCTCATCAAGTTCCGTCTCGAAATGGCATTGAGTTCTGCTTCTGAGCCGCCTTATAACTCCCCCTCTAGGATCCAATCCTTTGTCTTTCAGGATATTTGCATTCGATTGTTAATTTTGGAAGATACAATATGCGTGTCTATTAACATACCGAAGGGTAATGTGCCCATTATGCTTCATGCATGAATATGTAAGTGCATCTCAGTGTGTAATTGTGCGCTTATTTTGAATAAATGGGATTAGCGCTGGAAAAACACGTTCCCATGCCCTCCATTGTCCTCGATTTAAAGTGAATGCAGCCCTGTGGCGTTGCCAGAAATCGTCCAGATTCGAGAGTGAGCACGTACAGACGCGTAGTGACCACACTTGCAACACAATCACTCTAACATCAGTAACCAACATCCGATCTGGTACATGGTCTCTGCTTGGTCTGGTTGGTATCCGTCATCACTCCGGAGACAAACACGAGGCATGGTTTGGCCAGCCACCACCTCGTTTGCCGCAGCGACTTTAATAGCTGCTCTCAACAACACTGTCTCCAATAGTGGTTTACGGGCTATGGTGTTAAGCGGACAATCAGTCGTTTTGGGCAAGGCGTAAGGGAAAATTCACACCTCTGTTATCTCTTAAACATAATACACAGCATCGGTAAGGCTGCCTTGTTGGGAGATGTAGCTTGAATAACCGACATTGTACTAATTTTGGTTGATCGAGTAGAACAAGGCACGTGCCATGTCCAGACGAATTTTTATCAACAACAGTGCTAAAATAAATGTTATAACGGGATTAAACGTGCACCTCTTAACCTCTCCTCGCATTAACTACTAACGATTTGCTTTGCACATAACATACATTAAAGCCCATTAAAATGCTAATGAGACCATATTGTTATTCTAAATTTGAATGCGATTCTTGCCCTGTACGCTCCCCCCACAGTTCACATATCCGATCCCGGTTTGATTGAACAGATAATTTACATACATATTTGTAGAGTGCGATTTAATACTTCTAATGAGATTTAAATACCGTACCTCCGTTTATGGTGCTATAAATTATAAAACCAGTTGATATATTTTTTGTCGTTTAATGTTTAGTGTTATTGTTTATAGTGTTATCAATTTACATGTTTTTAAGTACAGGTGATTCCCGGTATACTTCAGAGCGCAATCCGCTAATGAAAATAACTCGGGTGGCGGGAACACGTGCTTCCATGGGCAGTGGGGGACAGGGCATGGTTGTATTGCCTACAGGTGCCACTGGGTACGTCCCCCAAGTTGCTCCGCCATGGCGGGGTCAGGTAGAGGTCATAGAGGTGGGTGATGTAAAGACAGTGCATCAACTAAGGGACAAGTGGTGACAACAAGATAGAGAGAGTTCGAGAAGGGAAGGCGAGACCAAGTGTGGGCGGAGGTTCACGCCGAGAATGAGAGAGGGGGAGGAACGAGGTTTGGGGCTGTGTTGGCTGGTTGCTGTCTCGTCGTCGTCGTTGCTATATCGTGACGCCTGGGGTCTGAAACCGCGTTAAAGGCTAAATAAAAGAAACCTCTGCAGTGGGAGTCCAGAGTCATTACAATTGTAACGATTCATTATTTCACGGGCTAATATTGGGTTTGTGCGATTATTTTACATATTCATACTCAATATTGCTATTTGATGCCATTGAGATGGAACATTCATCCAGCAGTGGGCAGCTTGATCCTAATACCACCAAAGTGTTATTCGAATAATTTTTATCCCATCCTGATCCTGCACCTTCCGTTTCACATATCCCACATTGGTTGGCACGTCCATATTACATACAGACATGTTACATACATACATGTTACATGCATGTTACATACATACATACTACATACAGACATATCACATGCATACAGTACATATTACATACAGACATGTTACATACATGCATGTACCATGTTACATAATACATGTTACATACATGTTACATAGATACATGTTACATACATACATGTAACATACATACGAGCATAGTGCGATTCTAATAATTCGATTGAGATTCAAATATAACACTTCATTGTAGGTTTGCTAATCTATAACACTAGTTAATAATGTTATTTCATAGCGTTTTAATGTATAGCTCATAGGTTATATTGTTAGAGTTTACTTTAACACTTGTTTACGGTAATTTGTATATTCTTCAAATGTATATTTTAATATTGTTGGAGTCCAAATTGTTAACGTTCACAGTGTGAGAGTTAACAATGTAAGAGTATATCAAATGTGTCGATCGAGAGCGTTGATCTGGTAGGTTTGATCAGCGTTTTTATATAATCCGTTATCCTCTTACGGGACACCAACACGCTGCGTATATAACAGTAACAGAAGCAACTACAGCAGCTACGAAACCGTTCGATGGCAAAGCAGCGACTTCTGCTTCTGCTCCAACTGCTGTTTGCAGCCGGCTCTGCTCTCGTGGGACCTACACGTCTATGGAAATAATTGAGATGATCCTGAGTTGAAATTTGAGCGACTAAAGTTTACTTTGTTTAAACATAACTTAGTGTCGGTTAGTGCATCGGTGTTTAGCGAATACTACCGAATAATTAGCTCACATATTTATGACGTAATTTGGTATAATTTTGGTTGATTAAGGAGAACAAGACACCTGCCATGTCTACGAATTCTTATCATATACATGTACTTAACTATATTGCTAAAATAACGTCAACACTCGAATAAACGTGCAGGTCTTAGCCTCTCATATCGTTGCTTCGCAGATGCTCGAGATTGAGTGTCCTGCTGTGGTCCGAATTGTTTACTGCGATAACATTTGGCTGTTCAAAGCAGTCTGCAACCGTGAATTGTGCAGCTTGGAAAATTGAGGACTTCGCATTTATTTTGTTGGTTCTCGAAAATTGAGGCCAATAATTAGGAGGCAATTACGAGCGAAAGCGATAGTATTTGCCAAGAATATCTTAATTAATCGAGAACGAAAGTAAGAAGTTCGAAGGCTGTCAAATACCGCCACATTTACGAGTTGGTTCTTTGGGGCTGTACAATGTGTGTAGTTGAAGGTGCTAGGGTTTGTCTACTTCTAAAGCCAACAAGTCGCCTGCCTTTTCTAGACGAATTGTTATCTTCAAGTGCGTCCGTAAATTTATTGCTAAAATACACAGCATAGGAAGGCTGCCTTGTTGGGAGATGTAGTTTGGCTAAGGCGTTGTGGCCGGGTGATGACACGGATTCTGAAACAATGGAGTTAAACACTTGCTGCTTGGCCCCGTCGACAGCAGCGAAGGCTGTCAGATACAGCCCTATTACGAGTTGGCTGTATAATGTATATAGTTGAAGGTGCTCGGTTTGTCTTCCAACAGATACTAACGTGCGTGTGTTGTCTGTTTTTAGGATTTGTCCATTGATGTTGTTCTTTTTATTGCGGCGTTTTTTTATTGAGTTCTGTCACTTGAGTGTTGCAGTTTGTTTAAGAATTCGTCACGTGAGCGTGGTGTTTTGCTTGTGGGAATTACGCTTTTTCGCAATTTGTGATTGTTATAAAATTGTAACGATTCATAATCTCATGAGTTTATAATGGGTTTGTGCGTGTATTTATATAAATAATTCCGTCTTTTGTTATTCGATGACATCTAGCAGTGAAAATCGTGATTGTAATATGACCATGTTGTAATGTAATAATTTTTATCCGATCCTTGCACGTACACGATACATACATATGAGCAGAGTGCGATTCTTATACGACCACACTGTGATTCTAATGCTTCTAATGATATTATAATACTTACCTCCGTTTATATGGTTATAAATTCAAACACTAGTTAATAATCGTTTAATGTTTAGTGTTATCGTTTATAGTATTACAGTTTACATGTTATAAAGTAGAGTTTACCCCGACATACTTCGGGATAAGGGACTGGTACGTTGATGAACACGTGTTTAATCGCGTAGACAGCCAAGATGCTGCCAGTTCAGGGCACACTTGTGTGACGGAGATCCTCCACCTGAAACGCGCTTAAACACGTTTTTGATATGAACATTGTAAAATAAATAAACGGACAAACATTTGTTAAAATACGTTTTTATTCATTTGGAATAATTCTTACGTCAAAACTCGAAGGGAATATTTATTATGTCATATGTTCACACTTTTCCAGTACAATACCAATCAAAAAAAGCTATATACTAAAAAAACGTTTAAAATGTTGAATAAAGATGTACCTACAGACGCATTCCAACTTTAGCTCAACAGGAACACCTAACGACTACAATTCAACCCTCTCACAGCCAGTGCTCATCACACCACTTCGGCAAGTCATCCGATAATATTACAAACCACCAATGTGCTCGATACGGATTAATAGGTATAGCCACATGACATCATATTTTTTCAGTCACCCCGAGCTCTCTGTTTGACTCTCGAGCCACTCCATTACATCCAGCCATCTCTCGGGATCCAACTGCATGGGATCGAAGGTGGAAACTTCTTCAGGACTCATTGCAGCACCTTGAATTTCAGCTTTTGATTTCAGTTTCCTATCATTGTGGACCTTCTGATGCCTGTTCATGGTTGATGACCGTGCAATGCCTTCCCACACACAGAGCACGGGAATGGCTTCTCGCCCGTGTGTGTTCTCTGGTGAATTTGAAGAGTTGATGAGTGTGCAAATGTCTTCCCACACACAGGGCACAGGAATGGCTTCTCGCCCGTGTGTGTTCTCTGGTGACTCTGAAGATGCGATGAGTTTGCAAATGCCTTCCCACACACAGAGCATAGGAATGGCTTCTCGCCCGTGTGTGTTCTCTGATGAATCTGAAGATGTGATGACCTTGCAAATGTCTTCCCACACACAGAGCACAGGAACGGCTTGTCGCCCGTGTGTGTTTTCTTACGATCTTGAAGAGTTGATGACCGTGCAAATGTCTTCCACACACAGGGCACAGGAATGGCTTCTCGCCCGTGTGTGTTTTTTGATGGTCTTGAAGATGTGATGACTTTGCTAATGTCTTACCACACACAGGGCACAGGAATGGCTTCTCTCCCGTGTGTGATTTCTGATGGTCTTGAAGAGTTGACGAGTGTGCAAATGCCTTCCCACACACATGGCACAGGAATGGCTTCTCGCCCGTGTGCGTTCTCTGATGACTCTGAAGATGTGATGACCGTGCAAATGTCTTCCCGCACACAGAGCACAGGAAGGGCTTCTCGCCCGTGTGTGTTCTCTGGTGTCTCTGAAGATGTGATGGCCATGAAAAGGACTTCCCACACACAGCAATTGAATGGCTTCTTGCCTCCGTGTGCGTGGGGCTGTGGAGAGCGTCTCTGCTCCATGTGAGCGTAGTACCAGCAGCGGTGTTATCGAGTCAAAAGTACGCTATCGGCCGCAAGGATGTTTAGATTTTGTTAACTGCTAAAACAAGAACGACAAAAAATCCCGTAAATTTGACGAACACGTTTAAGAGTTTATCCGCGAAACAGACACTTACTTGGAGATTCACGGTATATCGATGTCTGGAACCCGTCTGAAGATGTCGCCACGAACTCTCCGACGCAAAGTCGCCTAACTGTCGACACAGCAATTGTGCTCGCCAGGCTGCGTTGTCTCGCGGTTGAAGGGCGATCAGCAGAGCGACGAGTCGAGCGTCCAACCTCATCAAGTTCCCTCTCGAAATGGCATTGAGCTCTGCTTCTGAGCCGCCTTATAACTCCCTCCCTAGGATCCAATCCTTTGTCTTTCAGGATATTTGCATTCGATTGTTAATTTTGGAAGGCACAATCCGCATGTCTATTAACATGGGTAATGTGCCCATTGTGCTTCATGCATGAATATGTAAGTGCATCTCAGTGTGTAATTGTGCGCTTATTTTGAATAAAACTTTGTCCTCGATTTAAAGTGAATGCAGAGAAATTAGCATGTAACTTTATAAAAGGAAGAGAGCGGCCTTCTCGACGAGGGAGTGAAACCCAATAGGTAATCTTCTTCCTAGCGTTGTTCCCGCTGTGGCGCAGGGTCCGCTTTTCGGCATTGTCTTCTCCATTTGGCTCGGTCCAGGGCATCTTCAGGGATGCGTTGACCGTCTTTATGTCTTCCTTTATTCGATCCATCCATCGCTTCTTTGGACGTCTGCGTGGACGGCGGCCCTCTGGCTCAATACGCACGGCAGTCTTGGCCACTGATGACTCTTCACTTCGCATCACATGGCCGTACCACGAAGCCTTGCCTCAAGCATCTTGTCCGCAATGGGGGCCACACCAAGTCGATTCCGAACGTCTTCGTTCATGACACGATCCCATCGAGTGAGTCCGAGGCTCCATCTGAGCATCCTCATCTCCATGGTGTGGAGAGCTTGTTCGTGTACAGTTGTGGCTGGCCAGCACTCGGATCCATAGAGTGCCACCGATCGGACGATGGTCTTGTAAATTTTTCCCTTCAGCCTATCCGGCATTTTCCTATCACAGAGGACTCCGGTGACTTGCCTCCACTTCATCCATGCCGCATTGACTCGTGACCTCACATCAGTCGTGATGCTACCATCTGAGCTGATGGTGGAACCCAGGTACTTGAAGTCCGTCACTTTCTTCAGATCTTCTCCGTCAATGCTGATGGTGCCGTCGGTTTGGGGGCCACACTCCATATACTCCGTCTTTTGATGTTGAACCTCATCCGTTTTCGTCCAAACGTTCCTTCCACAGGCGTGTTTGTCTTTCCACTTCTCCTCTCTCTTCATCTGAGAGGAGGACGTCATCCGCGTAGAGAATTGACCATGGCAGGGGCGTGTGCAGGTCGGCAGTGATCGTGTCCATGCACAGGATAAACAGGAGTGGTGACAGGGCCGATCCTTGGTGCACTCCAACGCTGATGGGAAATGGCGGTGATATGCCCACTGCACACCTGACTGCACTGGTGACGTTCTTGTATAAGAGTTGCACCCAATGCACGTAGGTTTCAGGGACTCCATGGGATCGAAGCGAGTGCCAGATGAGGTCGTGGGGGACCCTGTCAATGCCTTTTCAAGGTCGAAGAACGACACGTGCACAGCTTTGTTCTTCTCTCTGTGCCTCTCCAGCAGGAGCCTCGCCGCGAATATGGCGTCCGTAGTGCCACATCTTTTGACGAAGCCGCATTGGTTGGGTGATAGGGTGACGATGTTTCTAATCCTCGTGTCCAAACTCGCTCAAAGATCTTCATCGCATGACACAGGAGCCGGATTGGCCTGTAATCCGAGCATTCTGCCACGGCCCTTTTACCCTTCCAAATTGGATCCGTCGTGCTGGTCGACCAGGCTTCTGGGACCTCACCGGTGCTCGTGATGGTGCTGAAGAGTTGGGTAAGGAGGGCAGCACCCTGCCTGCCAAGGATCTTCCAGGCCTCAGCAGGTACATCGTCCGGGCCAGTCGCTTTCCCATTCTTCATTCTCTTGATAGCTTGTTCCACTTCGGTGATGGTGATAGGTGAAACCGGATCGAGGACGTGTTCAGCGCTAATAATAGGTGGGTGGGGAAATTCCTGGTTGCAGATTCCAGAGAAGTAGTCGCTCCAGCCTTGAAGGATGGCGGGCGGGTCTCTGAGAGCGCTTTGATTCTCATCCTTTATGCATTTGACCTGACCAATATCCTGAGTCGAACGATGGCGCGCCTCTGCCAGTCGATAGATCTTATTGGCACCTTCTGGGGTGTCCAGTTCGACATACAGTTGGTCGTATTGAGCTAATTTCACCGCTGCTACTACTCGCTTCGCTGCCGATTTGCAGTTTCTGTATTGTTGGTAATCCAGATCTGCGAGCGTTTTGCGCCACTTCTTGAAAGCTAGCTTCTTCTCTTTCACTGCTAGCTGAACTTCTTCGTTCCACCACCATATTTGCTTGTCAATGAAGTGTTTTGCCGGCTTAGTTAGCCCCAGTGCTTCCGTTGCTGCTGTGCACAGTTGGCCGGCGAGATCTTCCCAATCGCATTCGCTGGTCGGTTGGTGTTCACGTCAATCTGATTGAGGGCGACTCTCAGCTGATCTTTGCATTCCTTCATCCGCCACCACTTAATTCGCTGCTGTTCCGTTGTTGGTGGGCGATGTCGCTGGCCAATGTCCATTTTCATGTCCATGATCAGGATGCGATGTTGTGGGGTGATGTTGTCCGATGGTATGACTTTAGTGTTTGCCACCGTTTTCAGCTTATCCCGCTTGACAAGCCAGAAATCAATTTGAGTTGCTCTCCCACCACTGGCGTACGTAATGAGATGGGACGGTCTCTTCTTGAAGAAGGTGTTGGCGAGGACAAGATCATGGGCTTCCGCAAAGTCCAGGGCTCGGTTTTCCTCATCGTTCCGGATACCATATCCTTGGCCACCATGGTTTCGAGGGTATCCATCCCGGGCGTTTCCAACGTGTCCATTTAGGTCTCCACCAATTACTAACTGCTCTTCTCCATTTATTTGATTGCATGTGTCCATCAATTGTTCCCAAAATTCCTCCTTGGTATCTGCTGGGCAGCCAGGCTGCGGCGCATACCACCAAAGTGTTATTCAAATAATTTTAATCCCATCTTGATCCTGCACCTTCATGTTTCACATATCCACCATTGGTTCGCACGTCCATATTACATACATACACTAGCAGTCGCCGCCCGCTTCGCGGGCGGTGTGTATATTCTTGGTTGGTGGGGAGTTGAAAGTGGCTGGACACAATATACATGTTTTGGTGATTGTTTTATGTTTATTTTTGTGAGGTTATATGTATTTTTATGAGACGCCAATCAGGGTGTCAGACTCCCTCACGTCATCTCCAACTGCCCGCGCACTGATTTCCGTCATATCAGCGCCTTTGTAGACGTACTTGTACAGGTACTTGATCGCCGTGATGCTCGAGCACACCTCGACGTTGATGTGGCAATCGTATTTCTGAGAGAAGAATGTATTGTACGCAACAACCCATTGATTGACTGTTGCATTGTCATATTTCTTGAACTTGAGCACGCCGTCCGTTCGCAGGCGTCTTCTGTAGACAGGAAACCCATTGTGGTTGGTTTGTGTCACCTCGGACATGCCTTCGGGAAACCCTTGGTGCACTCGCCGTCCTTCATACACGGAGAGCTGGGTTTAGGGCTCCACACGGCCGTGCATCATGCTGGTCAAAACTGTGTTGTACAGATCACTGTTGTTCACGGCATCTGGAAGTTCCGTGGACACAAACTTGTCAAAGTCCTGGCGAGTCCTGGGTTTGTCTTCATGGCGAGAATAATGAGTATGTGAGCGTGCGGCAGTCCACGCTTCTGAAACGCGACACATAGATTCGCGCGATTTGCTGCCCAAACACCCCATCATCGAGATCCTTCAACACTGCTTTGAGCTTCTGTTGCCACACACGTGCGACAATATCTGGCCTATCTTGAGCAGTTTGGTGTGGTCCGTTTCTGTCTATCGTCTTTGCGATTTCATCCCATTGAGGGTTGCACGTCACAGTCATGAACAAATCCGGCTTGCCAAACTCGCGCACCATCGCCATGGAGTCCTGATATTGCGAGTACATGTATCTCTCACCACCCGTGAACGACGCTGGAAGTACGACGCGCTGTCCGACTTGATCAAGGAAGTGACGGCGGCGGCTTGGCTCTGGATGCACTAACATGCCTGTGTCATGATCGTATTCCGACACTAAGCCTTCGTTTTCGCTAATGCAACCACGCCCTCATGCAGGTACGCATCCAGAACTCCCTTGTAAAGATCGCTCGAAGTGTCTTCTGGTTTGCCGCGACCCAGCGCAGACTCTCCTGTTCGCACTTGGCACGTTGGTCAACCACCCACTGCTGGAACAGTCGCCCGCCTTGGTGGAGAACCGACTGGTCGTTTTCCTTCTGGTAGAGTCGATACGCAACATCTTCGCGAAGCACCATTCGCGTCTTGTTCCGATACGTAGCGCCGTTCGTGTACTCATCCGTGTACGTCCAACCCAGTTCCCCGAGAGGGAGCAAGAAGGACATTGAAGTGAATCGTAGATGGAATGGTTTCGAACAGTCGCAAAAGCCCACCTGACCGTGGGAAGAGAAGCAAGTCTCGGTTATTCGCCGCGTTGCCGTCATCAACCAACACAGCAGCAACCTCCGTGGCCGTGGGGAGATTGTGCGTGCGAGGTCCCGCATAGTTGTTGGCACGCGGCGAAACACGACGTTGACGGGGTTGTCGCCGGCTTCGATCATGCTTCTCATCCGCTGACCCATCGTAAGGAACTCGCGCACAAACGGGTTGCACGTCTCCATCATGTGCTCCAAGTCCAACAGCGCGACTCTGTTCAGGCCGCTAAAAATCCCCTGTCGGCGAGCCACTCGTGCTTCCACATCTGGATCGTACACGTAAATCTGCACAAACTTGGGCTTCGTTGTCTGACCGGCCTGATCCGTATATGGTAACAAAGATCCCAAGAAATGGCCCATCGCTCCTTGGATACGGTATGTATACACGCCTCTCTGCCCTTGGACACTTTCATCTTCTGCTACTGGGTTGAAGCGGCGATTGCTGAAAGACGCACCAAGCGACGTAAATGCAAACACTTGATTGTACATGCGTATCTGTTTCCGAAACTCTTCATCTTGGTACCACTTGCGTAGAATGGCCGGTGCAGGCTGGAGTGGTGGAAGAGCGACCTTGCCGTCAATGCAGCATGTGATCGAAGACTCGCCCGGCCACTTCCATGCTCGACACTTCGAGCAAACCGAAGTTGGCTCTAGTAGTTTGTGTCTTCCTGCGATGATATTCTTCCCCGAAACTCTGAGACTTCAAACTCGTCTTGGTTGGCGAGGGCGTCCTTGTAGCGCTTGGTTCGCCGTTGAACGCGTCGCTGTTCCAGCGTCTCCTCGACTTCGTTTTCTGTCCTCCTGGCGAGACGTTCAGCTTTCAGCTCAGCATGGCGTCGACGCGCTTCCTCCTGCTGTTCTTCCGTCAACCTCCCGCGGCGCTCCGCTTCCAGCACACTGTGGCGACGTCGTTCTTCGTCTTGCTGCTCTTCCGTCAACCTTCGGCGCCGCTCAGCTTCTGAGTTACTGCGACGATATCGTTCATCCAGTAGTTGCTCGGCAGTCATTCTCGAACGACGCTGGGCCTCCAGCGCAGCGCGATGCGCTCGCTCAGCATCTTGTTGAAACGGAGATCGCTCAGCACGTCGCTTTAGGCGACGCAACTCCTGAAGGCCTAGTGTGAGTTGTGGATCCTCCGCGCTGCGGCTCGAGCAATGACAAAGTCAGGGTCGTCTTGTTCTTGCTTACCTTCCTCAAGATCCACGTGGAAGTCGCCGGGAGAAACGACATGATCGTGTACGTCCATGAGGACATCCTGCATATCACTTGGTTGATCCATTGCGTCGTTGCCAGCGTTGGTTTCTATGCGCCCTTCATCGATAGCATTCCCCAAGTAAAGCTCTCGCTTTGGCTTATTCAACCGAAATCGCTTCATTCGGCGGCGATTGCGGCGACGATCTTTGCGGCAGGAGTTGCATGTACGATTTGGTTTTCGTGCATAGCGTCCTCGAGCTCCTCTCGTGTGTCTCTGTTTTGCTTGCTATAGGGATTTGGATGAAGCATTATCGTAGGTGAGGGTGAGTATGAAATAGTTGAGCAGCTTAGGAACCCTCTCCGTGTTCCACGACCAGTGCTTGTAGTAATCGTGGTGGCTGTGGTCAGATATCTGAAAGTCTGCGTACACAAACGTGACGCGTTAGACAGAAAGCCTATGCCTCTCAGTCCGTGACATCTGAAGCACTGTACAATATATATCTGCTGTACTGTTGCGCACGGGTACTGTCAGATAAAGTCCCCCGACTGACGCACAACGTTGTGACGACAGATATAATACACGCAGTGCCTCTACCCTGCTCGCTACCAAGTCCCTACGCGACCGCCAGCTATGTTCTTGCGCGTTCAGAGTGTTTTGTTTAGCGAAACATGACCCTCACTTCCGCACGCACCACTATCCACCATAAGCGCACACTGGCACACTTACAGATGCAGCGTTTTTTTTTATTTAATTCGTAACGCAGCATCGATATGCGCTCCACCATCCACCATGCCCTTGCATTGCAAAGACACAGCTCCGGTGTGCGTGAGCGTGTGCGCCAGCCAGTGACATTGGTCAGCAATGGCACCGTTCCGGTCGCACACAGGTTGGCCCCTGCATCCTCCGTCTGTATGTACACACACAGATCCGCTATGGGGCCACTGTTTTTTTACTTCGAAAATGTGATTTGTCGGTGTTATGCGTCCATGGAGACGTGATCAACGTCAATATATCTAAATGGTAATAAGCCGGATGAAGCGAAAAGTAACCATTGTACCCATCAAACAGTGAGCTCGGTTGCCCCATGGGGTATTGAGCCATGGGCGAAAGTCCCGAAACTGTAGGGGGCGCTACGCAACTGGCCGTAGTCCCGACAGGTGAAGCTGGCAGCTCAGTCCGCTAAGACTCACTGTATAGCGACCCCTGCCTACTCGTAAGGTAAAGTTGTTTGGGGACTCCACTAATCGCAGCACGCAGCACCCATTTTTACATAAATAAACGTATATTACCGTAACTACCATTCGCACACTTGCATACACACCACACTCACACAGCGCAGGGTCTGCGCCACAGTGCACTGCAGCACTGCGGCGCAGACCTTGCAGACCTATGCTATCACACAGCGCTTACCTTCTGTGTGCTTCTGCATGTTTGGAAACGGACGACTGACTGACTGACGCGTGCTGCCGCCACAAAGCACGCAGGCCACTTTGAGGCAATTAAATGTAAGGATAATTAATTTGTCCAATGAGGTTGAAGGCGACACCGACAGAATTTCTCGAGCACTGGTTTGATACAGGGAGGAACAATGTTCCACACTGCCCACCAGGGATTATTTAGCTGTCTGTCTGTCTGACTGTCTGTTTGTCTGTCGTACATAATATATAATACACACAGCTCTTTGATTGGTGGAGACCTTACAAACAGCTCTTTGATTGGTGGAGACCTACTGCCGGGTACGGAGAAGGGAGGTGCCTAAGGGAGGCGGGTCAGGGGAGGGGCCTAAGGAAGGGGGGAGTCAGGTAAACAGCTCTTTGATTGGTGGAGACCTACTGCCGGGTACGGAGAGGGGAGGTGCCTAAGGGAGGAGGGTCAGGGGAGGAGCCTAAGGAAGGGGGAGTCAGGAAAGGGGCCTGAGGGGGGGGGGGTCAGGGGAGGGGCCTGAGGGGGGGGTCAGGGGAGGGGCCTGAGGGGGTGTCAGCGGAGGGGCCTGAGGGAGGGGGGTCAGGGAGGGGCTTAAGGATATGGGGGGGGGTGCTCAGGGAGGGGCCTAACAGAAGGAGGGTTAGGGGAGGGGCCTAAGGGAAGGGGGGTCAGGGGAGGGGCCTGAGGATATGGGGGGGGTGGTCAGGGGAGGGGCCTAAGGGAAAGGGGTCAGGGGAGGGCCTAAGGGGGAGGGGCCTAAGGGAGGGGGGCCATAGTTCAGGGGGCTGGCTACCTAAAGTCAAGTTATCTTGTATACATACAGGTAGGAACAACAGGTTCCACACTGCCCACCAGGGATTATTTGTCTGTCTGTCGTGCACGAATGCGCTGTCCAACCAAGTTCCTACCTGCCCACTCCGAAGGAACGTGTTATGTAGGGCGGGGAACTGTGCAGGGCCACTTTGCACACACTTGTTTGGGCCCAATGAAAGATCAAGCACAGTGCTTTGAAGTGAATGGGCGCAATATAGATGGAGCTGCATACGAAAGAGTGGTCAGTTTTGTCCACTGGGCCGTCGAAGCGAACCCCACGAATAATGAACAGATTTAATTGAAAGTTCTGGAATTGAAAATGTATGTGGCTATGTGATTGGTGGAGGGTTCTTGGTTGCACCCGCAGACGTTCTTCGTTGGGGAGATATCGCCAGCAGAACGCAGTGTTCGGCGGGTGCAACAGCAACACTGTACCTACAGTAGATTTTCCGTTGCGACCATCACTCTGAATTTGGTGTTGCGTGAAAGTAGGTGCAATTGTTGGCCGAAGAGACGCTGTTGTGCGGCAGGTTTATTTATTTATATTAGTCGAATGAAAGTGAGCTGTGGCTTTTTGCCGGCTGTTTTATTAATTTTTATCGACGAATCAGAGCTAGCTGTTTGGGCGGGTCCGTAAATAAATTAACGTCCAGATACGCACGCAGACGACCAAACCAGCGTAGTTGTTTAAGATGATTTTTCATTGCTGGAGGGTTTGCCCCCTCCCTACCTTAAAATGCTGGCTCCGCCCCTGAGTGTGTGACAGTGTCAAGTTTGTATTTGCAGTAAAGTCTATTAATTCTATTGAGCACGGAGGTTATATCAAAACGGTAGTTTATTTTAGTTTTCCTCTGGAAGTCTTTGTAAGATTGGAGTCAGGAAGTTATCACAGCACACGTGCAGCTCAAGTCGGAACTTCATACCAGCATTCAAGGACATCTATGCCTGGCTTCACACCTCTAAGTTGCAATTGAACATTAATTTATGCATTTGTGCATAACACAAATAGTATTTTTTTCAACACCCTTTGCTATGTCAGCTGAATTTAGCTTTCATGAATAGTAATTTTGAGGCCAGACAGCCGAAATCGTGTGCTCGGAGTTTTGGGTTAACATTCATTTTGAAGATACTAGGGCTTCCAGGCATGTTTATAACCATTTGCCCTCTCATTGTGTGCCATAACAGCCCGTGTGATGAATTTTGGACACTGTTTCACTATCATGAATATATGTATAAGTATAGACGTGTAAGTCACGTGTGACTGTATATATGCATTGATACTGATGTGTAGATGGTGTGGATATATTTTTCTGTCTGCAGCTGTCGCTTCCTCTGCAGAATTGGTCTGATGGAGCAAAGGCACTCGGCGCGGCTCGGTACAAAAAGGCAACAATGCGACCTGCGTGCCAACAGCACAGATCGTCCTGAACATTTGACACAGCACCAGAGAACTCACACAGCAGAGAAACCCGTCAAGTGCAGTGTGTGTGGGAAAACGTTTGCACAGTCATCTACTCTTGTAAAACACCAGAGAACACACACAGGAGAGAAACCCTTCAAGTGCAGTGTGTGTGGAAGGCATTTTCACAGTCAGCTACTCTTGTAGCACACCAGAGAACACACACAGGAGAAAAACCCTACAAGTGCAGTGTGTGTGGGAAGGCGTTTGCAAATTTAACTACTCTTGTAAATCACCAGAGAACACACACGGAGAGAAACCCTTCAAGTGCGGTGTGTGTGGGAAGGCGTTTGCACTTTTAGCTACTCTTGTAGAACACCAGAGAACACACACGGGAGAAAACCCTTCAAGTGCAGTGTGTGTGGGAAGGCGTTTGCACGGTCATCTGCTCTTTAAAACACCAGAGAACCCACACGGGAGATAAACCCTTCAAGTGCAGTGTGTGTAGGAAGGCGTTTGCACAGTCATCTAATCTTGTAATACACCAGATAACCACACGGGAGATAAACCCTTCAAGTGCAGTGTGTGTGGGAAGGCGTTTGCAAAGTCATCTACTCTTGTTATACACCAGAGAACACACACGGGAGAGAAACCCTTCAAGTGCAGAGTGTGTGAGAAGGCGTTTGCACGGTCATCTACTCGTGAAGCACACCAGACAACACACACGGAGAGAAACCCTTCAAGTGCAGTGTGTGTGGGAATGCGTTTTCACGGTCATCTGTTCTTGTAATACACCAGAGAACCACACGGGAGATAAACCATTCAAGTGCGGTGTGTGTGGGAAGGCATTTGCACATTCATCTACTCTTGCAGAACACCAGAGAACACACACAGGAGAGAAACCCTTCAAGTGCAGTGTGTGTGGGAAGGCGTTTGCAAAGTCATCTGCTCTTGTAAACACCAGAGAAAACACACGGGAGAAAACCCTTCAAGTGTGGTGTGTGTGGAAGGCGTTTGCACGGTCATCTACTCTTGTAGAACACCAGAGAATACACACGGGAGAGAAACCCTTCAAGTGCAGTGTGTGTGGGAAGGCGTTTGCACAGTCATCTGTTCTTGTTAAACACCAGAGAACACACACGGGAGATAAACCCTTCAAGTGCGGTGTGTGTGGAAGGCGTTTGCACAGTCATCTGCTCTTGTAGAACACCAGAGAACCCACACGGGAGAACCCTTCAAGTGTGGTGTGTGTGGGAAGGCGTTAACACTTTTACCAAATCTTCAAAGACACCAGAGAACACACAAGCATCACAAGATCCACAAGGTGTGGAGTCTGAAATCAGCTTCTGAAAGTCAAAGTGCTGCAATGAGTCTATCCCTCATGAAACAAGAACCGGATGAAAATCCCAGCTTGGATACTTTGAAAGGTATCGAGGTGAAACGTGAAGATGTGAAGGTGAAATGTGAAGTGATGGTGAAGAGTGAAGAAGTAAAGGTAAAATGTGAAGATGAAGATTCAACTCCAAAATCGGACATTCACATCGATGGAGGCAACGTGAAGCAGGAGGAGAATTCTCACTGTGAGGCAGAGCGAGGCAACTCCCAGCAGTTTGTGGAAGTGGAGGTGTGGGTGGACTTCCTCCGAGACAATAGAAAGTCAAATGGAGACCCAGGAGATGTGTAAGCTTGAGACGATGTCGCTCCAATAGACGCACTTTTGTCACAGGCTTTCATGACAAGAATGTGAAGTTGAACACTCGGTTCCTAGGTTCAACCTGCAGGGTAAGAGCGGCCAGTCTTTGTGCACCTGTGTGTTGGGTAGATTTCTAACCAGGAGCGAGAGCCAATAAGCTCCCAAGCATTCACTGTTATAAATTGCATTTGTATGGTGCTTGCTTAATCGCCTCGGCAACTCTAAGTTTTGTATCGTATCTCGTTTCAAACACTCGAAGAGCACCCCCAAGTAGCAGCTGCCCCTGTGTGGCACAATGTGGTGGCCCTGCACCGGCCTGCATGTAGACAAGAGCTGTCAGTAGAGGCGATGGTTGATGTGGCATCTTGGCTGTGGAGTTTGTAGGTAATGTTTGGAATTTGCTCAATTTTGACCCAGACACCAGCATTATTTTGAATGGCATAATAGTATTAGTTAAAATGATTGTCAATAATTTAGAATGAATACTTGTCTGATGGTGTGCGTACATGTAACATTTTGTCTATAAGGGTCAAACATTGAATAAGTGATGTTAGGACAAAGTTTGTGTTTTGCAAGTAACCTGTACAGATCACTCGGGTGAGACTCATTGTTCTTGTGATACAGGTCAAAGGGTACTTTTGTGTTTTCAAGAAGCGTCTGCCTCTGGAGCAACTCATTGTCTTTTAAATAGCGAGCACGCTCGGATCATTAATCAGTTACAAGGCATACCAATTAAAAGTTACACGAAAAGGAGGAACATTCTCTACAACACGAATTATAATTTTGTATTATGTGTTGACATACATTTTGTCGAATTAGGACAAGAAATGGTCCTTGCTGATTGTAAAGTGACGAAAAAATTGCACACGAGCGACGCATCCCCGCAAGCTCTCTATCCTCCGTTTTGAAGTTTGAAAATGAAACAACTTTGAATTGTATTATGTTTTGAATTAGATAAATGTACTTCATTAAAAGCTTATTCATTGAAAACGATATTTCGTGTGAATTTTTCTCGTCGTGAAGTAGATGGACTTGCTGGGGTTCGGTTCGATGCGGACTTTCACCTGGTTGGGATCGCGGGATCGAGATGAGGCGACAGAGCTGGCCGTGCGATAAGACCGCCGTCTGCAGATCGATTCCAACGCGATCGAACATCTGTCCCTGCCCCTCCGTCGTTCATGCAGGGGGCACGTAGGTTTGCAGCGCCCCCTGCATGAAAACGACGGAACGTGCAGCGTTCGTCACGAAGTTGTGTAAGCGCCATAACAAGGCGCTGTAAGCTGACCTGCCACCACGTTCACGGGTCAACAGGGGGCAGCCGAGAGAGCGAGGTGCGTAGGGGTCGACCAAAGGTTAAGCCCCCGGCCCCCCACCGTGACCGGAGACGACCACCCCTGACCCCCACTCGTCCCTTTGGCCCCTTAAGATAAGACCTTTCAGAAGGTTCTGGGAGGGGGGGGGAGTTCAGGAGGGGAAGGGTGACCCCGACCTGGGGATAAAAGGCCGGCCCTCTGGACGGGCAGGGCAGTGTTCACCAACTCAAGCCTGAAGACATCCGAAGACCTGAAGACTGGACCAGCACCCGGGGACCCTCAACCGAGGCTCTTGTCAGAGCCGGGTTGTAGCGGACCAGAGGTGAGCTCCAGTACCCTGGCTGGGACGGGTCGTCCAGTCTTCCCTGAACGCCGGGCTCAGGGACCGTGGGTGGCAGAGCCCGGAGTGTGCAGGTGAGATAGAAGGGAGGCTGTCACTCCCGTAGGCTATCGGGTGGAAGGGGCCGTACCCCTTCGTGTTACAGTCGTGTGTCGAGCCGAGTTCGAAAGAGTTATAATAAACGCGTTGCCTCAACCAGATGTCTCCGTGTGGTTAGTTAAGGACACAACACTTATATAAAAGAGTATAGCCAGTGGGTTTTCAAAGTACCTTCGTTTTACAGAAATCAATTTAGCGTGAGCCCACCGCATTAAAACAATGGTCAGCTGAGCGGGGCGAGCCACGGTGGGGGGAGGGGGGGTCACCTCATCTTTGTCACAGGCCGTAGCTCACGTGACTTATGCCGCGGCAATGTCTGGGTGTTTTCGCCTGAGGACGACTGCTCGTGTTGCGATCGAAACGTCGTGATTTATTATTGTATTTTTTCTACCTACGTGACTTTACTGACAGAACCAAAGAGGATGAAAGACGTCTTGTCTGCTGATCTGGAGTCAACGACTGTCAGTAGCAGCAGGCTCCCGTTCAACTCCCACGGCTACACGCCACTCAAACTTGCTCCTAACACAAAAGACAAACATCCCCCGTGTAGACTGGACAGAATGTCAGGGCAAGTGCTGTTAGCGAGCACCTAACACAAACAGAAAGATCCCCCGTATAGCCTGCACAGAATGTTGTGGCAAGTGCTGTTAGTGAGCACCTAAGACAAAGACCCCCATATAGCCTGGACAGACTGTAGGGGCAAGTGCTGTTAGCGAGCACCTAACACAAACAGAAAGATCCCCCATATAGCCTTAACAGTTTCATTTTCATGTATTTGGTATAGCCCTGTGAGCCATTCGGCTCTTGAATCGGGTGCAACTGCAACAAATAAAAAACAAAAACATGAACTAGAAAACATCTCAAAGTGAATATGCGCAAACAGAAAAATCCATGGAAAAACTGCAAAGTCTTCCAGAAAAAAGCACCGTACACCAACGCTGTGCAAAAATCCCATTGGGATGCCAGTCAAACAACAACAACAACCACAAGACAACTTAGATTAAAGCCATCATTCTAACTCCGTACTACAACAAACATGGCTAAACCAAAATATTTTTGAAATCACCAAAATAAAGCCATAAGCAATGTAACAGTGATCATTGTGTAGAGGAGTAGAGGAGAGTGGTGGCGTCGTGTGCGCTGTCCGGTACGGTGACCTCACNGGACGTGGGGTCGCACGCGCTGGGCAGTGCACGTGACATCACCCCTCCGAGGGTATATAAGGGAGACCCCGTAACGTAAGCGGGGTCACTGGAGGAACGGGGATAGTGGAAGGGGTAAAGAGGGAACCAGGGATAGTGATAAATGTTAATAAACCCTGGCGGAAGTCCCTAACTCAACCTCCGTCTCCGAGTACCTCCGTCTACGATACAACAACTGGTGTCAGAAGTTTACACCGTCGCCAACATGTATAAAGCGGGCGCACGGCGTAAGAACCCACCGGCACATGACTTGGAGGGTGCCGAAGGCAGAGAGGAGGCTCCAGCAGTGACCCCGGAGCCCGGGACCCCGGTGACGGTCCCCATGGAGACGAGCGGGCCGGAGCGGGAGGAGTCGGCTGCGGGAGTGCCAGCTCACCGCCGCCGCCAGAGACGGAGAGCGTCCCCGCAGCTCTGCTGCAGCAGCTCCTGCAGGCGGTGGGGCAGCTGACCGCCAGGTTGGCCGAGGTGGAGGCGCGGACGCAGCCAACCGCCCGCACGCGGGACGGGAGCAACTGTCAACTGCCAACGTTGAAAGCGCCGCAGTTTTCCCCAGCGACCGCTCCACCGGAAATGGCCGCCATGTTGGCTGCGACGCAATCCGCGGCGGCCATGTTGGCTCGGGAGCCATATGCGGCCGCTGCTACGGCTGCGACGCGGAGGCTGGCGGACATTGTTGCTGCGACGCCGCAAGTCGGCGCCATGGCTGCCATGGCGACCGCGACGCCGCGTCTCTCCACCGACGCGGCCGGGATTTCTCGGCACGCCGCTCCTGCGAGACCAGTCGCCGGCGACGACGCGGCTCTACATCAAGCTGCGCCCGCCGGGGGGCCCAGGGTAAGTACGCGCGTGCCGTCCTCGCCGGGCCGCCGGGGTGGCAGCGGCGGCTGCTGCTGCCCCGTACATCGCTGTGCCGCCGGAATGGGCCGCGGGTGCTGCCGCGGCTCAACCTGTCGCTGCGCTCACGGGGCCGGACACCGGCGATGCCGCGGCTCTGCACCTCGCCGTGCCTGCGTCCCTTCTCATGGATGACGCCGCGGCTGCGTGTTATTCCGCCGCGTCTTCGGCGTGGCCCATGGAGGCTGCAACGCCGTGGTGCCTCGCCGCGTCGCGAGAGGTTGCCGCGGCTGCGGCCGCTGTCCCGCACCTCGCTGCGCCGGCGGGGTGGGCCGCGGGGCCGCTGCAGGCCCGAATTATACCGCCGCGTCTTCGGCGTGGCCCGTTGAGGCTGCAACGCCGTGGTCCCTCGCCGCGTCGCGGGACGACGCCGTGGCTTCGTACGCCGCCACTGACAGGTGGGTCGCGAAAGCGCAGGCGCCTTCACACCTCGCTGCATCTACGGCGTGGCCCATGGGGCCGCAACTCAGCCACACTTCGCTGCGTCTACGGCGTGGCCCATGGGGCCGCAACTCAGCCACACTTCGCTGCACCTACGGCGTGGCCCATGGGGGCCGCAACTCAGCCACACTTCGCTGCGCCTACGGCGTGGCCCATGGGGGCCGCAACTCAGCCACAATTTGCTGCGCCTACGGCGTGGCCCATGGGGGCCGCAACACCACCGCACCTTTCCGCGTCTTCGGCGTGGCCCGCGGGAGCCGCAATGCTGCCACCGCCGCACCACGTCGCGTCCGCTGGGTGGCCCGCAGGTGCCGCTTGGCTTCCACACCTCGCGGCGCCGCGCGGCCAATGGCAGCGCAGGTTACCCGACGTTGCGCCGTTTGTCGCGCAAGGGGCGACTGGTCGGCCTTCCAGGACCGGTTCGACGCGGCATACATGTCGGTCGGCTGGTCCGTGGAGGAGGCCTTGCCGGCGCTTCCGACCTGCTTGGACGAAAGGGCTCTGCAGGCCTTCAAGTCCATCCATCCGGCCAATCGGGCTACACTCCCGCGGCCTATATCAAATGGCCAACGTTTTTGAGCCGCCGTCCACCGCGCAGCTAAAGTTTTCATTGCGGCGGCGGGAGGAGGGGAACTGCCGCTGCCTTCCGCTGCTCGCTCCTGGCCCTGGCGCAGGCTGCATACCCTGACCTGTACGGCAGGGCACTTGATTCTATGGCCTTGGGAAGCTGCTTGACCTGGCAAGGGAGCTAGGAATTGCTCTGTCGATCAACAATGATCGGCAGATCACATCCTTGGCGGTCGCAGAAAACATTCAGGCGCACCTCTCCCTCCACCAACGGCCTCAGATGGCGGCGTGTGCGGGGTCCTGGCGCCGGACGGGGGGCCACCTCTCAGGGGTGGACACCCTCGCGCCCTGGCGATGCCCGATCGTCGAGGAAGGGGCAGGTGGTCGCCGTCCGGAGCAGCGGGGGCGGCTGGGACCTTCCCGTCCACAGGAGGCGGACACGGTGGCCTGCTTCCGCTGTGGTCAGCGGGGCCACATTGAGCGGGGCTGCCGGAATGCCCCGGGGGCCTTTGGAAAAGGGACTCCACCTTCTCCCAGACCCTCCTTGGCATCGGGTTCGGGGCCCCAGGCGAGTCGCGACGCATCATCTGCGTGGCCGCTCCCTTCACCTCATGCATCTAGCGGGCTAGGGCCCATCGTCATGGGGTTGTCCTCGAAGGGTCGGGTGCACCATCGTCATCACCCCCTCAATGGCCCAGACAGACCCGCCACTGGATGCGCTTGCGCATAGGATGGTGGCGGCAGCTGCCGGCTCCTCAGCGGTGGCAGGATATGTGCAAGGGTGCACGTTCGCCTCCTGGTGGATACGGGGCGTCGGCCACCATTATTTCTGAGGCCATTTTTGGGCTGCTACCCCGCAGCGTGGGTCCGTTAAGGCCGGTTCGCAGGGCTTGTGTCGCCACGAACGGCGGCAGTTTGGGCATCTTGGGCCACGTTGTAGCGTCGGTTCGGGTTGACGAGATTGAGTTGGCCGGGCCGATTTTGGTCTCCAGGACCTTGGCAGTGCCATGCCTCTTGGGGGTTCGACTTTTTGTCTAGGATGCCCATCCGAATTCTCGTTGACCAGGGCTGTGTGAAATGCCATCAGGGAGGCGGCTGCAATTCCTACAATCACCTACCGTCCTGTCTCCCTTGGTCGCCGGTGTACGGGCCTTGAATAAAGTGCCGGTGACCGTACCACCGGCGTCACAAATCCTGATACCCCTTAGGTTGCGCAAACCGCTCGAAATGGCTCCACGGAGACGGGTATCCTCCTGTCCCCGTCAAGCTACTTTTCAAGGACGAAGGGGTTGGTGGGCGCCTTGACAGCGTGTCGGGGGCCAGGACCTTTTTTTGCAGGTCCTCAATTCGGGACCCTTGCCGGTCGTAGTCCCGGCCGGCGCCGTCCTGGCACACGCAACCCCGGCTCCTCCACCCGAGAGCGCTGCCCGGATGGAGGGGTCGTGGCGGGCGTGATGCGCACGGGGACCCCGACGCATCATGGATCGCCACGTTGTGCGACGAGAATGCCTCGTTGTCCTCCGGGGAACGTCGGCAACTCCGCGACCTCATCGTGCGGTTCACCGATGTGTTCAGCCAAAGTAAGTTTGATCTGGGTCGCACTACTCTTTTGGACCACCACATAGACACGGGCGACGCGGCCCCTATTCGACTTAATTCCCACCGCTTTAGCCCAGCGGAAAAAGATCATGTCCGCTCGGCTGTCGAGGAAATGTTGGCGGCGGACATCATCTCCCCATCTACTAGCCCTTGGGGTGCCCCCATTGTGCTAGTCAAGAAACGGGACGGGAGTCTCCGGTTCTGCGTAAATTTTCGTAGATTGAACAAGATCTCGGTGGCTGATGCATATCCATTGCCTCGCATGAATGATTCCTTGGACGCCCTCTCGGGCGCGCGGTTCTTTTCGACTTTAGATTTGCTCTCCGGCTTCTGGCAATTGCCACTGGATGAGGCCTCTAGACCCAAAACAGTGTTCGCACGCCCCAGGGTTGTTCGAGTTCAATCGGCTTCCTATGGGTCTCCATTCGCCCCGGCCACCTTCCAGCGTCTCATGGAGATGGTCTTGGCGGGGCTGCAGTAAGAGTCTTGTCTAATCTACTTGGATGACGTTATTGTTTTTGGCCGTACGTTTGGCGAGCACTTGCAACGCCTTGAGGCGGTGTTCGTCAAAGTGCGTGGCTGGCTTGAAATTCAAACCCCAGAAATGCCACTTGCTACAACCATCGGTGAGGTATTTGGGACACATTGTTAGCACGTCAGGTGTCGCCACGGACCCGGATAAACGGCTTGTGTCCGGACGTGGCCGACTCCCACATCTGTCGCGGAGTGCGTAGCTTCGTTGGCTTCGCATCGTACTATCGCCGGTTTGTCCGCGATTTTGCGACAATTGCGAAGCCACTGCACGCCCTTTCCGCCAAAGGCCAAAGGTTTCACTGGGGCGCAGAGGAGGAGGCGGCTTTTGCGGCGCTTCGCACGGCCTTGGCGGATGCGCCGCCCTTGGGGTACCCGGATTTTACGAAACCCTTCCTGCTCGATACCGATGCCAGCGACACGGGAATTGGGGCTGTCCTGGCCCAGGTGGTCGACGGGGTTTGAGGGTGGTAGCCTA